>JAZHYW010016345.1:0-28737 GCA_037355805.1 Ixodes ricinus
GACCCGCCGCGGCTGCTGCTTTGTGATGCTGCCGGTGCGGGCGTGTAAGCGATCGCCAGTTAGCCTTGGTGTGGAACATGACATTAAGTGTTCGCGTCGGTGCACACTGGCACAGGTAGACCACGAAAATAGATCGACACACATGTTTGAATTGTAATAATATGTACTCTGGCGGGATTTTTGTTTGTTTGTGTGCTTGTTTTGTTTTAGATCTGGTTATTTTTTTTACCAAATAACAATTGTCGTGGAGTAGCCGGCACTGTTATTAACAGTGCATACATTTGTTTACTCTTTCATTAACACAGAAAGAGAGAGACTGGTTGAAATTCCAAAGAGCACACTAAAAAGGAAGACACGCACATTGTCAAACTATATGTTGAAACGATACGGGTTGAAACGCCAGGTACCTGTTTTGAGACGGAGTTTAATTAAACAATAATGGTTTAAATGAAAGCGGGTTCAACCGAGAAGGGCATAATTAAGAAAAGGTTAAAGCACAAAAAGCGTTAGGCGATTGGTTTGAAAAACGGTGTTCAAATGAGAACGGGTTCAAATGAGAAAGGGTCGAAACGCGAAAGGTTAAAACGTGAAGGGCGTTTTGAGAACGGGTTCAAACGAGAAGGGTTCAAGTGAGAATGGGTTCAAATGAGGCGGGTATAAATGAGAAAGGGTTGAAACGGGAAAGGTTAAAACGCGAAGGGCGTTTTGAGAGCGGGTTCAAACGAGAAGGGTTCAAGTGAGAATGGGTTCAAATGAGGCGGGTATAAATGAGAAAGGGTTGAAACGGGAAAGGTTAAAACGCGAAGGGCGTTTTGAGAACGGGTTCAAACGAGAAGGGTTCAAGTGAGAATGGGTTCAAATGAGGCGGGTATAAATGAGAAAGGGTTGAAACGGGAAAGGTTAAAACGTGAAGGGCGTTTTGAGAACGGGTTCAAACGAGAAGGGTTCCAAGTGAGAATGGGTTCAAATGAGGCGGGTATAAATGAGAAAGGGTTGAAACGGGAAAGGTTAAAACGCGAAGGGCGTTTCGCGAATGGGATTCAAACGAGAAGGGTTCAAATCAGAATGGGTTGTTTCGAGATACACCCGTTAAAAAGGGCGTTTTGAAGCATAAACAGTCGTTTATTTCACCCTGAGATTTTCCAAGTAATAATACAATATATAGTGGGTTTCTAAGAACAATCGATTGTCTTTTGGTTCTGAAAGTTTAATCAAAGGTATTTTTGTTTTGAAGCGAGAAAACAACTTTTTGAATTTGAACCCTCGCACCACAACCCGGCGTCGTTTCTTAACGCCTCTTCGCAGCACAGCACGCCAACTGCGACGATAACTGACACGATTAGATCCAAAAGAAAGAACGGAGTTTGTGCCGCTTCCCCTTGACCGTCTTTCTGGCTGCAAGGGAAGAAACGGCGGGTATCGTGTAATGATCAGAGGTCCCGCCAGTGCGTAGCCATAGCAGGCCCGTTGTGTCCTTCGTACCCGAGGGTGGCTCCTCACACACGGAACGCGATGCCTAATCGACGGGCGGCATCAGCTCACGTGGACGTCTCCTCAGAGGAATACGCGATAAAATCGCCATGAAATCTAACCGTCACGCATACTGCAATGAAAAACGAAACTATTCAGCGACGTAAGAATTTCCCGTTTCAAACCCGATTTAAACACAGACGAGGCGTTACCCTCCAACAGCGCGCATTTTTAACCCCACATCGCCTCGTCGTTTGAAATTGTTGTGTTTGTCCGTTTTTTTATCGTTCCCCATCTCAGGGTTCACAAGATGGAGATTGCCCGTTCACGAGGGTTTTGTGTTGATGTTTACATCTGTCCTGACGTTGACAAGAAAGAGTAATTGTGATGTGTACGTAAGAAACGGCTAACTTACTAGTGGATGCTCTGACCCGGCAGCGCTAAACATCTGCTGATGGCAATAGAGTGGAAGACCACGGGAGGACACCACCGCGCAAAATGATCGAAATAGAAAAAGCCATAAATCAACAAGAGTGGGGAAAAAGCTTCTTTCTACCGAGATGTACCCGACAACTCGAGGTCCCGCTGTTTATCTGCGTGCGCACACCGTGACACCAGCGCACGCTTTCCGGGCTCGACGGTGCCGTACAGTGCACAGGAGAGGCGCAAGAAACGACGCCAAGTTGCGGCGCGAGAGCTCAACATCAAAATGATTTTTTTTCCTCTTTAGACCAACATTTTTTTTTTTTTAAATAAAACTTTCAAGAACATAAAGGCGATACACTCTCCTGTAAAAGTCACCATGTTTCGTATATTTATTTGGGCCATCTCGAGGCAGATTTGACAGCTCCTTAAACGGCAAAACGCAAATTTGCGCAAAATTAGTTGTTTTTTTTTCCAAAATACTTTAATTGTACGGCCTGAAATATTTTTTGTGCACAGTATACCTACAGGGTTGTCAATAATACTTGTTATAGTCGCTTCCAGCAACGAGATAGTTTGTTACAAAACTAAAACATCCTAAAATGCTCATATTTTTCTTTTTCTTAATTGCTTTGAGTATATTGAATTGCATGATCCTTATTACATAGCAATCCAAATACCGTATGGTTTTAGTCAAAAATATTCCAGTGGTCTGTACAGAAATCTTACGCTCTCATCAATTATTAAATTAGTCCCAGTTTCACTCCTTTTTACTAGTTCCAACCGCCATCCCCCCATGACATTTGTTTTTCGTCAAAACTATTTTGAGAGGCACTATAAACACTACGGTGAAGAGCCATTAATTTTATTTTAGCAATCTCAGGTGGCCGTGTGACCGTTGGCATGGCATGGAGAAGTCCATGTTGCCTGATGCCCCCAGTCGTTAAGTAATCGCATTTCGCGCCGCCCTCGGGTACAAAGGACACAACGGGCCTGCTATGGCTACGCACTGGCGGCACCTCCGATTATTACACGATACCCGTCGTTTCTTCCCTTGCAGCCGGAAAGACGGACAAGGGGAAGCGACAGCAAACTTCGTTCTTTTTTGTGCCTAATCGTGTCAGCTATCGTCGCAGGTGGCGTGCTGCGCGGCGAAGAGGCGTTAAGAAGCGACGCCGGATGGTGGTACGAAAGTTCAACTTCAAAAATTGTTTTCTCGCTTTAAACAAAAATCACTTTGATCAATCTTTCAGAATAAAAAGACAATCGATTGTTCTTCCGAACCCATCATATATTGTATTTTTACTTGAACCACCTCAGGGTGAAATAAACGGCTAGTTATGCGTCAAAACCCACTTTTTGCAAATTCAGGATTTTATTTTCTGCAAGATATTTCATTGCGCCGTTTTTAACATTTTATAGATTATATACCTGCAGGGCAGCCGGTAAAAAAGTTCTATTAAGTCACGGGAGCAGTTAGATATTTTTTATTAAAACAACAAAAATGTTAAACGTTTTCACAAAAAATGGTGTTTTAAAAAATATGAAAATTGAACAAAACTGCACAAGCCCAACAACATTGTAAGTCGAAAGCCGGGCAAATTTAAGAAAAATTATTGTTGGGTGTTTTATAAAAAAAAGCGGATTTTTCATCAATTGTTGAGTGATGCCTAGTTTCACGCTCTCTTTTTTAGAAGTCAAAACCACGCTCACGTCATCAAAACATTTTTTTCGTCAGAACTATTTCAGGGCATGGCTAAAAACATCGCGGTGAAAAAGCCATGCATTTTTTTTTTAGAAGCCGGAGGTGGTCGATTGCTACGTCTGGGACGTTTGACATGGAATGACCCTAACGCGTCGCACACTGCCTGCCTTGTACTGCTGTTCTACGACGATTATCCAGATTAAAGCCATTTAATAGGCACAAGTGCGCCCCCTGCAGGTCGTGAAAGCTGAGAATAGTACAGTGGGCAATCGTTTCAGGTGATACCATAGAGTTATTACAATAAACGCTAGAGGCTCAGCTGGCGCTAGTGTCTACGGGACTTCCGGTTGCAAATTGAAGCAGACAGCATGCAGTCTACATTTCCAGCCTCCCTGTGTATTCCTATGGGAAAACGCGCGTGAATTTTGTCTCTTCGCCGGAAAATAACATGAATAACTTTTGTCATATTGGTTGTAACGGATAGTATGTACCTTTATTGGTATTGTGAAAGTGTAATTGCTTTAGTTACAGCATTTTTCTTTACCACTGAGCGATGTTAAACTTCGCTCTATTTCAGGCCCAAACCCCTGTTTCCAGGAAGGTATGTGAAAACGAGCGACGGTTCTAAGCAAAACTAACGATCGAAAGGAATGTAGTGTGTGTTCAGGTTCGCTAGCATTTCGGTGGTGCTTATATATTGCTAATATGCCCGTCCTGTCATTGGATGAAAATGACTCCGTCGTGCGCATCTTTACGATCGGTTAAAGAAACATTCGAACGCAAAAAATAAAGCACGTGAGCTACGAAAGGTATGTCTTTTTATTATTTCCCATGTCGGGCTGTTTTTATCGGGCACCTGCTCTCTGGCTCCCCTTATTTGCAAAGATTTGGAGCGTGCGGGTGATGCTTTGAACCATTTGAACCCAGAACAAGCATCTTCGCAGTACTTATTTATTGCAAATCTGACTATATTACGTGACTTTCAATTTATTTTGATCGTCTGCAAGCACAAGGAGTTACTTATCCAGTGTTACTGCGTAGTTCTTGCCGTCTCTCTCGGTTTTCTACATGTCCTTCGTTCGTTTGGCACGTATATCCCCCATGTTGGAAAGCGTCGACGCCGTGTTCGCGCTAACAGTGTCCGACAGTGCACACTAGAAGTTTTAGCACCGTTTTTAATGCGATGAATTTGAAAAAAAAACGCCGTAACTGACCAATTATTTCGTCTGCGTGACTGAGAAATGTTCCAATGTGCCTAGTACGTACACATTATTCGTGATATTTGCTCTTATAATCGAGCGCAGAGAGAAAATGCACTCGCTTTTTCCCATAGGAATACATTACCGGAAGTCAAATTTTGACTGCTTGCTGTCTGCTTAAAAATGCAACAGCACACTAGCGCCAGCTGAGCCTCTAGCGTTTATTGTAATAACTCTATGGGTGATACCACAGATTCGCTGGCCGAGATCTTTCAGAGCGTGGATTGGTGCCCTAATTTTTCTTCTCTCCGCTCTCGCACTTTCCTTCCGTCGTAGCACCGCAACGAGCAAGAGTACGTCGAAATGTTATTCGGCTATTAGGAGCCCCTATTAAAAAGATCAAATACAATTTAAGACACATCCTTATTAAAGTTTCGACATTACAACGTCTACTGTTTGTTCGAATTCAAGGACGTCTTCAGGTTCCCTTAAAGTCCAAACTTAGTCGACACTACGAGCTGATGGCACATGTCAGACATTGTGAAAACGCACCATCATTGTGTTTGTCATGCTTCTGTGCGTGTTCTATCATCGCTGAAACTACCATAAGCAAAAAAGCTAGGTCCCCTGACTTGCACTTTCCACGCCGCACGATTGGTACAATTCGCTCGTAAAGTCGGCTGCATCTGAGCTTAAGCTGAGACGAAGTATAGGAAAACGCACTCTGCTTCGTTCACTTACATTAGCCAACGTGCCTTCTGCGCCAAATCCTCCGAGATTGGTTTGAAAATCCCACGTCCCAGGGCAGGCACGCACGTTGCGCTGTCAGAGCTGTCGTGCTTCCTCGCTCCGCCGAGGGAGAGCGCTGCTCCTTGTCTTGTCCCAACTGCCATTGTCCTTGTTCCGGATTCGTCAAAACAGCCAAGACACCTGTCTACTCCCTCTCAACGGGTTTACACGACGATAGATGGCGTCAGCCACCGATCTTATTTAAATTGGGGAAACCCAAAGGCTGTGCGCATGCTCCAGTCCAACTACGCAAAAAACGGTCGGTGCCGAGGCCACTGACCTATTTATTTATTTATTTTAGAAAGGCGTAGTTTTTAGAAAGGCATTGGCAGAACATTTGGAAAACTTCTTAATAAACCATACTCCTCACACGCTCCACTCCTGCATAGATTCATACTTTAGTCGTTCATTGTGATAAATCCGGTGAGCACACTAGTGGGGTCCGATATGCAACGAACGAATCCTAAACCACCGAGAGCTCTCCCACCGGGTATAAAGGACGATAATGAACGCCTAATGCGAGCACGACGCATTATGTGCTCCCATGGGTATATCAAACGAATCAAGGCAATTGCTTTACATTTTGAAGAGAATTTATTAAACTGCTGGGGTCAACAGGGTTCCCATGGCACGTATCACTATTTTGAATAAACTATTGAAGAATGCTGTCAGTTACATCGTATATGTAACTGACAGCATTCTTCACTCACTAATCACTCACGCTAATCTGCTCACTCACGCTAATCTGCTGAGAATCTTCCATCCCATTTTAAAATGCAAACAATAAAAAAATGAAAAAAATGAAAGCCGTTTACCACTCCCTGTAACGTCGAATTAGAGCGCAGCTCTTGAGGAGGAGGAGGGAAAGGTACTGGAGGAGGAGGTATACCCCTCCTTCCTCCTGCTCTGCATGGCCAAAGGTCATGTGAGGGGAGGGCAGTCACGTGACCTCAGGGGGGTCACGTGACCTCAGAGGGTCACGCGACCTCAGGGGGGGACACGTGACTTCAGGGGGTTACCTGACCAATGTCACGTGACCACGCGGGGTCATGTGACCCTGCCTAGGTTACACAACCCTGGTCACGTGGCCCTGGCGCAGTGCATTATGGGATATTTCCCATAATGCACCGTGCGGGGTCACGTGATCCTGAGAAGGTCCCGTGATTCTCCCGAGTTCACGTGGCGCCTCGTGATGCGATTATGGGACATTTCCCATTATGCACCGCGCGGGGGTCGCGTGGCCCTCCCGATGTCACGTGGCTCTGGTCACTCTTGGCCCTCGCGCTCCCATAATGCACCGCGCGGTTACCCCGACGGCGACGGCGACGCCGACGCCGCTCAAGCCGGAAACGGGCGTCAAAGAGCTGCGCTCTAAAAAATGTGTGCCGACACGTTAGTTCAATGTGTTGATGCACGTTTCGGGGCTAGAGGGTGAGTTCGCCGCTATACTGTTTTTAAGAATATAATTCAAAAAAAATAAAATAATGGAACCAATTGTTCTTAGGTAATTCGTCATGCATCTTTATGATTTGGAAAAAGGGTACAGGCGTTTACAAACCTCTTTAATGCGAATTAAGAGCCCAGCATTGGGGGAGGAGTAGGGGAGGGTACAGAGGGGAGGGGTATGCCCCTCCTCCTCTTCTGTACCCTCTCGTCTTCCCCTCCTCCCCTCCACCTGCCGTCCTCCTCCCCCTCCTTGTCGTCCCCACATTTCCTCCTCCTCCTCCCCTTCTCCTACTGCTCCCCTACTCCTCCTATTCCTCTCCCCTCCTCCTCCTCCTTCCATCCTCTTCCTCTCACTCCGCCTCGTCTTCTCCTCCTCCATTCCTCCTTCTCCTCTGTACCTTCCCCTCCTCCGCACGTGAGGTAAATTTTCCCGCTAAATCTAGTGGAGAAAATGAATTTATTCATAGGTGGGACACTATGTCATGTGACGTCATTTTCCCCCATAAATCTATCGGGGAAACTGAATTGGTGTTCAGGTTAAGTGACGCCAGTTTTTCCGCTAAATTTAACGGGGAATTGAATTGCTCTTGAGGTTAGGTGACGTCAATTTGCCCGCTAAATCTAGCGGAGAAACTGAATTTGTTTATACGTGACGTGACACAAAGTCATTTGACGTCAATTTTCCCGCTACATTTTGCGGGGTTACGCCTACATCGACGGCGACGCCGCGGAAACACGAAATGGGCGCTTAAGAGCTGCGCTCTAGAAAGGAATCCACCAAATCAACACCTGAGTGGGAATTGGATTGCCTTCTCATAAAGATGAATTTGGCAAACGGGTCTGCTAGATTTCAAGGTGCCTTCGCACCACGTATAAAGTTCAAATTATGATGGGCTTCGCTCTGGCCCGTGTCTTGCACAACCTATGCCGGATGGAGTATAGGCTTTTCCCCCGCTTCCGATGTGCTATGGGTTGATTTTTTCCGGAGTGGAGAGTGGGTGTCCCCTTGTGTCCTTGGGAACGGTTCGTTACGTGGATCGCAGGACGAGCTCAGTCACATGATCTGCTGACCATGAGCGGCACAAAATGTGTCCTTTGTAGAGATGAAAACTTGTAGACATTTTGAACTGCGTGGACTGCCGCGTCATTGTTTGTTTCTCATTCCGGAAACAAAATATACGCTTAAATAAACGGAAGTACAGTGTTAATTAACTCATATACATGTGTTCCAAACTCTCTAAAGTATGGTGTATTTTGATAGTGGTAGAACATACAGAAATTCAATCATAAAAAAGAAATCAATACCTTGACAAACAAAGATACCATCCCTGGGATAACTAAAATAACATGATTTAATGATCTACAGAAGCTCCAAAGCACTGAGTTATTCCGAGTCGGTTTCGCTGGACAGGGAATGGAGGTTAACCTCGCTCCACGTTTTCTTCACGTTGAGGTTCCACTCCACATATAGAAGTGTTTGTACACATTCACCAGTGAGACCATTGAGAAATCTAGTGCGTACATTTATGAATTTAGACCAGTTCTGTTCGCACGAGATAGAAAACGGGTGGAATCTGAAACAGCTGACATCTCAGGGGTTAGTACAGATACCTTACAATCAAGTGGATGCTCCCAGAAGCTTCTACAAACTCCAAAAATGCTTCCTTAGACCAAATTGTTTTAGACATCGCATACTCTGCGACTTCGAAAAGCACGTCCAGCGAAAGGTGTTCCGCTTCCTTGGAGATCCAGTAAAAAATGTGTCATCAATCTGCGGATCATCCAGGAACTTTGTACATTATCTGCAAAGTTGGCATCAACGTAGACAAAACCCTTATCGCCTGCCCATAATACCGTCAACGTGAATGTTTTCTTCGCGTCTCAGTGCCGTCAGCTTCGTCATCACTTTGTTGAGAAACAATAAATAACTTCGGTGACGTATGACAGCAAAAACTTTTTCAAACTCCAATTTTTTTATGACCAAGAAAGCGGGCGTCAGAATTTCCAATATGCTGTGCAGTGCTTTTAGAATCCATCTTTCTGAAAGACGGCATGCCGTGCTGCTTTGATCACGGTATTATGCTTTGATCACAATGATCACGGTATTATGCAGTACTTCTTTGTTCCTGCGCAAACTTTCAGGTGAGACGGTAACGCCCCCTATATTTTGATACCTGTTTCTGTTGAAACGAATAGCAACTTCGCCTGCGTCTGCTTAACATACTATATCACATTTTTGGACGTCCGAAGAACGTTCTCCAGAACTTTTAGTCTTTTTTTCTCGATTATTCAGGGGCAGATTCATCCCGTTGAGCGGCAGATTCAAATAATGTAATATGTGGAAACGTTTCACTAACCATTTTATGTGCTGTTTCATGAAAAAGCAATCACGTTTTAGAGCGCAGCTCTTAGGCGCCCGTTTCCGGCTTGAGCGGCGTCGGCGTCGGCGTCGCCGTCGGCACAACCGCGCGTTGCATTATGAGAAGTTTTCTATGATGGCGTCACGAGGGTTACCCTCGTGACGGTTATGAGGGTTGCGCTTTACGAGGGCTACTAGAGTTATTCTCACGAGGATCACGACGATTATCCTCATGAGGGTTGCCCTCAAGAGAGTCACGAGCGTTCACGAGGGTTGCGAGGAATAGTTACCCTCAAAAGGGTTACCCTCACGAGGGTCACGAGGGTTACCTTACAAGGGTCACGAGGGTCACCCTCACGAGGGTCATGAGCGTTATGAGAGTTACCCTCACGAGGGTCACGAGGGTTACCTTCACAAGGGTTACTAGGGTTATTCTCACGAGGGCTACCCTCACGAGGGTCACGAAAGTCACCCCCTAAGGTCCCGTGACCCCCTCAGGTAACGTGACCCCCCCCCCCCCCTCCGAGGTCACGTGACCCCCGCTGAGGACGCGTGACCCCCCTGAGGTCACGTGACCTCAGGGAGTCACTTATTCCTCAGTACCCTTCCATCCTACCCTCAGTACCCTTCCATCCTCCTCCTCAAAAGCTGCGCTCTAATCCGGCGTTACTGGGAACTGTAAACGGCTTTCATTTTTTATTTCCAAGCGACTCAAAGATTTTAGAGATTTCGTCGCATATATGCGACGCAGTGTGGCGGTGTGTGCATACATCATGCGATATGTAGAAGACTGTCCGCGGACTAGCCACGACAAAGGATATCCCTGCGTAGCATCGAATGTTGGTTCATTGTTCATAAAGTATCCGAAGGCATGTAGCACCGTTCAATGTTTCCTGCACTTGGTCTTTAACGCGCTCATACTCGTCATCAAGTAGAAATTCACTCAGAACAAATCAACTGGGTTGTGTGTATGACGATCTGAGCATCTTGGAGACTGCGAGACAATGCTACTTTTAGGCAAAGAGAAAGGAGAGTTTGATGAATACAGCGCTCTAGCAATAGAAGCACGAGTGTCGGCTCGATATTCAGGCGTGAACTTTTCAACAAAGAAAAAACACTTGCAGATTTCAGATCACCAAGGTTCCTCTACTTCTGGGCCAGCTTTTGAGTCACTTGAGATTGCTTTTGACTCTCTTTCACATGCCTTTGAACTGTGATCGTTAACAGGCATTTTCTGGACGTCTTGAGAACGCGTTCTGGCCCAGAAGCTGCCGAGCAAGGCGGCTGGTATTCGGAAGCCCGAGAATACCTCACATAACTTTAACTCCGTGTTTTGCCTAAATTTGTCGATTGGCGCACTTAAGTATTTGTACACGGTCAGACTGTGATCAAACCATTTTCAGAAAATCTCCAAAAAAGTTACGGCAGCAGAACGCCAAAATATGTAAGCGCCATTTTAGAACTCGATGGTGATCGTCTCTATTTCACTGCGTTGCGTTTATGTTCTCTCAAAAAAAAAAACTAAAACTACACAAAACCGCAACCTCATAAAAAGGAATCACGCCTTCACGTTTTGAGGTTTGTTTTCGTGCTCAAGCGACTAAAACAAAGCCGTTCTTGTTTATCAAAATTTAGCGTTTTTTTAGGCCTTTACATTTTTAGTTCCATTTAGACAGGCCTTGATGCGACAAAACAAAGCTTATCGTACGATCATCTGCTTCTACGCATATCCCTTCCTAACTTCGGGCACAGCATTTCATCCGCAAGAAAACAGAAACAAAAAACACACATAACAAAGAACTGTCACGCGACAATAAGCGGCTATTCACCCGGCTGCAAAGCCTATCACACATATCTTTTTGTAACGTACGATAGTTTGCAAAGGCTTCAGAGCTGCGTAACTTTAAATGTATCTCATGGAAAACAAATTGAGTTGCGGCTTTACTTCACACAGATTCCATATTCCTCCCATAACGCGAGTCGATTAAAACTTCACGTCACAGCCCCCAAACGAATTAAGAACCAGCAACAAAACATGTCCTGTCTCCGTCGGTTTGCCGATGGAGAGACCAATGTTGGCCGTTGTTGGCCCTAAAGCGTTACAAGCAACTGCGTTACCGGCAACGCGTTACATTTTCGGTAACGTAGTACCGTACACGTTACCTCTCCAAAACGGTAACGTGTAACGTACTTGCGTTACCAATTTCGAGTAACGGGTAACGTAATTACGTTACTCGTTATATCGTCTTCCCAAAGCCCTAAAAATGTACACCTAATTTTTTTCGTGCATTTATATTTCGTTTTACCTTAACCCCAGACTCTGCCAACACTACAAGTATTAAGTTTGTGTAAAATGTTTCCTCCCTCTCTTCTGGCGAGTGCACCCCCTTTCCCAAGCCGGCGGCTGAGGACTAGATAACCGTCTTAATTACAAAAGCTTAAAGGACAAGGAGAGAACGAAAATATGGACAGGAAAAGAGCTTACCATCAACTGATTGTTTAATGCATGTAAGAGACAGTCGAGAATAATAGGAGAAATACTAAATTAAAATGCTAACTGCATTCGCACAAAAAATGTTTAAGAATTTTTGATAAAAATTAACAAAATTAAATTAAAGAAGTGAGACCGATAGAAAAAGAAAATCAGCTAGATTAAGTAAAAAGGTTGAAGTAGCCTATCTTTTTTCTCGGACAGTGATATTGATGGTGTGCTAATGCACGTGTCTCCTTTCCCTATTATTTTTTTGCCTCAAAAATTTATCTGGCTCTCTTGCTCCGAAAGCGATTGAAGACTTTTGTTTGATTAAATAGAGCAGTGCATTTACTGTCTCTGGCATTTATGGCTAGGTGTCCTGAGTGTGACGAATGTAGGGAAAGGTAATGCTCTCGTAGTCGTAGATTTACGCAGCGCCCAGATTGACCCACGTACACTCTCCCTCATGTTCACGAAATTTCGTATACGAAGTTAGCGCTGCAGTTGACATACTTATATGCGTTCTGGACAGAGCACTTTTTCTTGTTCGTTCTGAGAGCTGATTTTGGGACACAGATTTTTAAGTTTATCAGGGGCTGAGGTTATCACCTGTATGTTATATTTCGACGCTATTCGTTTCAAGTTGTGTGAAACTTTGTGTTGGAATTGTTGGAATCACTGCCCGTCGGCGTGTCTTATCTCTTTTTAATTATGAGTGGTCAAACACTCTGCTACATCAAATACTAAAGAACTGGTATATCCATTTTCATGTAGTTTGTGAACTTGTGCCTCAAAACTCTTGCTTTGCTGTCTTCTCGCATGATGTTTTTCAAGGCTGCTATGAAGCACCTTTTTACAATTCCTTTCTTGATTAGATTAAAATGCGCCCAATCAAACGGAAGAAGTGATTTTCGGTCCGTGGTTTGTAGGTACAACATGTAAGGTCGCAAGTTCAAAAGCTACATAAATCTGGATAATCTAGTTCTTTATTGTTCGATGTAGCAGGGAACCTGACTAATCATAATGAAAGAAGAAGAGAAAAGACACGCAGACCGGCAGTGATAGCCTACCAACACAAAATCTCACAAAACTTGAAACCAATAGCGTTTAAATATGACATACAGTTTGTAATATTAGCTCCTGATAAACTTAAAAAACCTGTGCCCCAAAATCAGCACCAAGAACGAACGACAAGAAAACTTCTCAGTCCAGCACGCACTTAAGTATGTCAACTGCAGCGTCAACATCGTATACGAAATTCCGTGCACACGTGGGAGAGTGTACATCGGTCAATCTCGGCGCTGCGTAAATGTACGACTATGCGAGCATGACCTTTCCACAAATTTGTCACCCTCAAGACACCTGGCCGTACTTGTCAGAAGTTGTAAATACACTCCTCTATTTAGTCAAACAAAAGTCCTTAATCGCTTTCGGAGCAACAGAGCCAGAGAAAGTTTTGAGGCAAAAACTATAATAGAAAAAGGAGACACGTTCATTAGCACACCATCAATATCACTGTCCGAGGAAGAGATAGGATACCTCAAACTGTTTTCTTAACCTGGCTGATTTTCTTTTTTTATCGGTCTCATTTTAATTGAATTTTCTTAATTTTTGCTCAAATATTTTTAAACAATTCTTGTGCGGATGCAATGAGCATTTTAATTTAGAATTTTCCTTTCATTTTCGTCTTTCTTTTATCATGCATTAAACAATCAGTTGATAGTAAGCCTTTGTCCGGTTTATGCCTTTGTTCTGTCCTTGTTCTTTGTGCTTTTGTAATTAAGATGTTTATCCAAGTAACCAAAGAGTTAATTTTAATCTAGATAAGCGAGCGTGCACCGGAAGCCTGTAGTACTTCGTTCTGAACAGTCATGAAATAAACGTCTCCCATAACTACTGATGGACGTCCGCACCACCCTTGGGCAACACACCATGCATTGGCGACAAGGATGGGATCCTTCAAGCTCTAGAACTGCTGGTCGTCGGCTAGCAACGGGGCCGCGTCCTCTGCCCAAAGAGCACGGTACCGTCAACCTTCTCAAGCATATCCCTGCAACTGGGGCAAGTCAAACATTTTGATGATTCCAGCAGCAATTTGTATTTGTACAAAAAGTGGCTCGTGGCGTATCTCGCGTTAATAAGGTTCCAGAAGACCACGAATTGGACGCCTTGTTCAGCCTCAATGGATCAAAAACCTACGCCTTGTTAAAATCACTAACCACACCAGCGGCACCGACAGCGAACCCTTTCATTCCTTTGCTGGTGGTATTGCGGAAATCATTTGTCCACGAAACCCTCGATAATTGCGGAAAGAGCGAAGTTCCATTGAAGGGTGTAAAAGAAACGAAAACGCTCTCGGAGTTTGTCTCGGAGCTTCGGAAGCTAGCCCCGATATGTGAGATCTGGAATGTCCTAGTCGAGTCCCTTCGTGTAAATTCGTATGTGGCTTGCAACGCGTTGATACGGGCAGCATATTCACGGAAGATCAGCATCTCACAATTCAAAAAGCTGTATAACGTTCTCTGTCATTAGAAGCGGCGTTGAAACGCGACACCGAATCACCTACGAAGTCTGACGGGGAACTGAACGTGCAAGCAATGCGACAGAACAAGGCCAGCTCGGGCGCAAGTACCAGTCAGTTGCTATCATTGCGACTCGCCAGAACATTGTGCTGCGTCAAGTTCTCACGCCAACGCAACGTGTTTTAAATGTAACACAAGAGGACACATCCAGCGGGTGTGTAGGTCACAGAAAACGAAGCCAGCCAGTAAAACCAGGTCATGTCTGCGAACGTTCGATGACGGTGGCGAAGTTTCCCTGTCGGAGTTGAGAGTGATAACGAGCGTCAAGGCGCAGCCCATAATGGTCACCACGACTACCGAAGGCGTTCCACTCGAGATGGAATCAGATACGGGAGCGGCAGTATCTGTGACTTCCGTCCAGCATTACGGGCAGCATTTTGTATGTCTCCGGTTATAAAAGACGGACTTGCAGCTGCGCACATTCACTGGCGAAGTGGTTCGACCCCGCGGGTTTGTCGAGCTTTGAGTCATACTTAATTGACAAAGCGCGAGCGCTACCGCTGTACGTCTTGAATCAAGCAGGCACTCCACTCCTCGGACGCGACTGGTTGCAGCAAATCAAGCTTGACTGGTCAGCTGTGCAGGGCCTCCACCTGATGAGAAGTCGTCAGCCCGAAGCGTCACCCGGCCCGCCTCCTGAGCTCGACGCAGTCTCTCCAAATGTACCAGGACCTGTTTTCGGACGAGCTGGACGCCATTAAAGGTGAGCAAGCGAAGCTGCATTTCAATTACAACCACGAACCAAGATTTATGAAAGCACGGAATGTCCTTTGCGCTCTACGCGAGGCTGTGGAGGGCAGAGCTGAACGAGCTCGAAGCTCTAGGCGTCATAACGCCAGTTGCAAGCAGCGATTTTGCAACGCCCGTAGTGCCTGTGGTTAAAAGGGATGTATCTATTAGGCTATGTGGTGATTACAAGGTCACACTAAACCCTATCTTGGAGAACAGAGCAGTACCCTCTACCTCGTGTAGATGAGCTATTATCCGTACTGGCTCGAGTTCATCAGTTTACGAAAATCGATCTCAATCGTACGTATTAGCACGTCAAGGGCGATGAATAGTCCAGCCGTCATCTTACGCTGAACACCCACAAGGCGTTGTATGCGGTCAATGGACTTCCTTTCGGAGTGGCCTCTGCGCCAGCGATATTCCAAAGGATTATGAAATAACGTGCTCCGAGACCTCGACGGCATCACGGGCTATGTTGACGATATCTTGGTTACGGGAAGAACACAAGCGGAACATCTAAAGAACTTGGAAGCTGTGCTGAAACGACTAACGGAACGCGGGATCCGTGTCAAGCCTTCCAAGTACGAGTTCTTCCGCGACCAGCTGCAGTACCTCGGTCTTGTTATCAGCGCGAACGGTGTTCAACCTGCTGACGAGAAGGTGGATGCGATAAGGAACGCGCCAAGTGCTGCCGATAAGCGGCAGCTGCGTTCGTTGCTCGAACTCGTGAACTATTACGGAAAGTTCATACCGCACTTGTCGACCCTCCTTCACCCCTTGAACGCGCTGTTACGACGTGATGTACCCTGGACTTGGAGCAGGCAATGCGAAGCGGTCTTTCAGAATGTCAAGAAGCTACTGTCGTCAGCACCAGTACTGACGCACTACGATCCGAACGCTCCCTCCAACTATCGTGCGACGCGTCGGCGTACGGTGTGGGCGCCGTTTTGTCACATATCGGGCAAGACGGAACGTGTCGTCCAGTTGCGTACGCTTCACGTACCTTGTCAAAAGCTGAGGTTGGCTACAGCCAATTAGAAAAAGAGGCTCTGGCTCTAGTTTTTGGAGTTCGCAAATTTCATTACTACGTGTTTGGGCGCTCTTTTGTTCTGGTCACTGACCATAAGCCGCTTCAGACAATGTTTGGGCCCAAGACAGGCATACCATCTATCGCTGCTGCGAGACTGCAGCGTTGGGCCGTTACCTTGATGCCGTATTCGTACACGCTTAAGTTTAAATCGTCAACCGAAAACGCTGACGCAGACTGTCTTTCGCGGCTGCCCTTGCCTAACAACGAATCGCCAGACGAGTCAGCGGACGAGCGTTTCTACGTGCTGCGTTTCGAGACAATGCCTGTCCACTGCCGTGACATTGCTCGGGAGACTGCGCGAGACCCGGTTCTGAAGAACGTCATGCATCATGTTCTTGCAGGATGGCCAAGTCATGTCACAGACGACGAGCTCAAACCCTTCTTTCAAAGATGGTGTAAGTTTTGTGCACCAGGGCTGTCTCATGCGTGGCATGCGCGTCGTTGCTCCGGCAAAATTTCAGAAGCACCCGCTGGACGAACTGCATCAGGGACACCCGGGGATCGTACGCACGAAGGAGCTGGCGAGGAGCTATGTCTGGTGGCCTACCATAAACAAAGACATCGACACGCCAAGTAGAGTCTTGCGTAGCATGCCAGAATCAACGCAATCTTCCTTCCAAGGCTCCTCAGCATCCGTGGGCCTTGACTACACGAACGTGGTAGCGAGTGCACGTCGATTTCGTGGGCCCCTATCGAGGTCTCACGTTTTTAGTCGTGGTCAACGCGCACGCTAAGTGGCCGGAAGTGTTCCCCATGAAGAGCACGACCTCTGAGAGCACTATTGCATGTTTGCACGAGTTGTTTTCTCGTTTTCAATTTCCGGAAACTCTTGTACTCGATAAAGGACCAACAATTTACGTCAACAAAATTTGAGCGCTACCTCAAGACTATAGGGACACGACACGTTCAACGTTGCGCCATATCATCCTAGTAGCAATGGTTTGGCTGAGCGCTTCGTCCAATTCCTCAAGGCTGCCCTGCGCAAGAACAACACCGGTTAGCTTAAGACGCTGCAGGATTTCCTACTCGTGTATAGAAACAACCGCCCACGCCACCACTGGAGCGTGTCCGTTAGTTTTGCTCCTACAGCGACGACTCCGGACGAGACTGGACCCGGTAAAGCCTTCGCTCCAGGAGCGAGTGGCTGCACGTCACTTCCGCCAGACGCTTCATAGAAAGGCGCGACGAAGGTGGTTTTTGCGGAGGGGGACAGCGTCCGTGTCCGGGATTTTCGGCCTGGACCAAAGAGGTTTCCCGCAACTGCGCTTAAAAGAACTGGCTCGGTGTCTTACAGGGCTAGAGTGCTTGATCAACGCGGTGTCTTCACCTGGCTCAGACATCGTAATCACGTCGTACGGGGTTAAGTGAATGACTGAGGGGCAGGCTGGAGGTGTCGTCGCAAGCCAGCCGTCATCTCTGCCTTTCAGCATGTTCCGCGGAGCTGAAAGAGCTGCCAACCACTGCAACGGGCCTGCCAGCGGACCTCCTTCCAGAAGCATTGGTCACAAGCGTACACTGGAATCCCGCAGGTCTAAGACCAGTGATACCCAAGCAGGGACCGACGGCAAGTTGACCGTTTCCAGCCCTTAACATTATGTTTGTACTGTAACTGTTTTTGTTAAGGCATGTCAAGTAAACTAAACATGAAGGAATGACAAAATTGTATCAAATGTTTTAACCTTCACTTCTAGCGAGTGTATCATCGCGAGTTTATCATCGCTGAACATTTCCCAGCCGGCGGCTGAGACTAGATAAGCGAGCTTGCGCCGGAATCCTGTAGCCCTTCGTTCTGTACAGTCATGGAATAAACGTCTTCCATAACCACTGATGGACGTCCGCACCATCCTTGGGCAAGACACCACAACAAGCTGGTAGGACCAATCGGACAGCGTCAAAAGGGGACCATTTGATGTTCATTGTGTTTCCGTACGAGCTCTATCATCGCTGAACCAATCATACTCAACAACCAAAAAACAAAGGCTAAGCATGTTGCGGATTTGACGCCGCTTGATTGTCCCCACGCTGAAACGAAGTATAGGCGCCAAGCCAGTAATTATTCCACTCATTCTATGTACCTTCAAAATATTGCCTTTCTTATCCCCATGCAAAAAGACACAATTGAGCAAAAACCTCAACTTGCACGCCCTTCGTCACAGTGTGGAAAAACGCTGTCGCTACGAGAAACGCAGTTACCATCAATTTATAAATAAGACGTAACGCAAAAGCAACGTGCGTCACATTCAGTCGGTAACGCTGACGCGTTCGCTCCTATGTTAATGCAACGTAGGTCTTAAACGCGTTCTCTTTATTTAGTGAATAACGAGTAACGTATTTCGTTGCTTTTTTTCGGTAACGTCTACAATAGTTTTGTGGACACACGGAAGGAAGATCTTGACAGTTGCAAGCCTGCGTGCAGGATCGGTCGTGCGCGCCTCTGTGAGCGGCGACAGCCGAAGGAAGTCCACCGCGAAGATTCGAGGCGCAAGAGCGATGCCCTCTCTTCCCAAGCCGTTCTTTTCCCTCTTTCCCACGATGCCCACTCTTTCTCCAGTCCCGGATAATTTCCACTTGACTACAGCTGGGCCCCGCCTCTTCTGTATAACGCTTTCGCTCGTCAACGTAAAAGTTTCGCCAAACTATAAGTATACGCGCAGAAAAGGGGGATATAATCTTGACGCCCGAAGGGGAGAAAATCGCGCAGAGTGCTACCAGTAGACTTCTTTGATGGGCAAAAGAGAGGGGAGATTATTCTGAGTAGCGTTATTGCACTGGGAACAAAAAAGACGAAGTTTTGCTGACAAAGAGGAAATTTTAATATATACTGCATCTTCACCAACATGCGTTTCCTTCTTCGTAAACAGCATACTCTTGGTTTATTCTCATGAGTATAAGTACTCTTGACATTTTTTTTTAAATCTGGCTATACTCGGTTTTACGAAAACTTTCTAAGTGTGGGGGTTGCAGCCCTATCTGACGCTCTTATTGCAACCCAATAAGAGCGTCAGATCAAGCCACGTGACAACACAGCCTACTCGAGGCGAAAGAGGTCTTGTTACAACAGTCTGCAAGGATCAGACTCTTGCCCGGTGCTGTTGATTTTGTGGTGAAGTCGAACCATCCCATTTGGAGCTGAGAAACCAACAGGAACGTTGAATTAAGCTATTTTCTTTAAGTTATGTGATACTACGTGTAATTATAGAATAACCGCCGGCCCCATATTAGGATTCTCGCTAACGGGTTTTTCTATTCCTCTGAGGCTTTTTCACAAGCCTCTGAGGGTGTGTTTTTTCACTTCTTAGTCCTTGTCTGTGTTTTCGGCGCCATTACTTTGTAAAGACCAATTCAGTAGCAACGCTAAATGTTACAGGAAATACTCGATGTCATGTCACCTGACGTCACGTGACCTATACAACCATTAAGTTTCCCAGCTATACATAACGAAAAATTATACGTCACGTGACACCCCCCCCCCCTGCCAATTCCTTCTAATGCATTTCATGAATTACAGAAATCTACTTGTAATGCCGCTGTCAATTTTATTTTCTCGTGGTAGTGCTGTGGTCGTTGACGCCGATCTTTCTTTTGTTTTGCTCAAACGGTTCGGAAGTGAGAAATGGCTGCTCCAAGCGCATATTCACCGTATGACTTGTGGACAACGTTGTGGAACGCCGTCCTCGGCTGACAAGCCCAACATATCGTCCAGAATCTGTACTGGGTGCTGCGTCGAGAATCGACCAAAGCGTCATACAACGAAGTGCCTGAGAGGACCTCGTCGCTGAACAACGTTTCGAAGACGAAAGTGCGGTGGTCGAAGAATGAGTTAGCCGTATTGCCAGAAGGTGCGCTGGTAGCGGCATTCGTGAAGGGAGTTCGGAAGAGGAAACCTCAGCCAGCACGGTTCCTGTTCCGCTCTTTAAAAAATTAAGTGTTGAGGATGATTGTCCACGAGCACATCTGACGGAACGAGTGTCCTCTTCTGTGAAAGGCATCTATTACAAGTTTAGTAAAAATGTACACAACTCAGTATTGCCGCGGTGTCGCAACAATTTGAGCGCTATTATTAATTGACATTTAAACAGTTTTGAAACAATGAGTCCCAGGAAAATGCGATGTACCATATTTAGAAAATCAAACTGAATACTGAAAACGCATGCACGGCGACGCGTTTGAATTACCCTCAACTTTCTGCCCATCTCTCACAGGCTCGCTGATCCTATCGTAGGAAGTGCTGATAAGATATATCAACAGCTTCTGGTTTTCCTCGGGTTGTTGAGTTCGTTTCCGCATCTCCTCTTTCAGTCGCTTCTTCTTGCACACCGGCGCAAACTGACTATGGAACGCGGTGACGAAGCTGCCCCAGCTCGTAAACTCCCCGCGAAGCGAAACAACAGCTGGGCACTTCCGTCGAGAACTGTGGGAACGACAGGGCTGATGCGATCCTCTGGCGCGACACCGTGGATTTGGCAGTGACTCTAGAGCTTATCTTTGATCCTTTCTGGTGACTGTAGATCTCCAAAGCCAGAAAATCAGGGAGGCTGTGCGGGGATCCACAGGGTATGCATTAAATCTTGATCGAGCGATCCGTTGGTCGCAGTGACAGCCGGCGTTACCACAGGAGAGGATAACAAGGGCTGCAAGGGCCGAGACAGCTCAGGATCGAGCCGTCTTCTGTAAGCTCGATGGGCGCTGCTCCCAAGGGCTCGCAAATGTGGGCGGCGATCTGTTCACGATGAAGCGCTAAACCATCCGCTTGCTGCATCATCGTGCTCAGAAAGTCCTGCGGCATAAAAAGCGGTCGATGAGACATCTCCGAATCCCGGACGGGCTCCTAGTTGTCAGGCTTCAACGTCTATTAAATACTTTACCGATGGCACCCGTAAATTATGCCCCATCTTGCAACCGCCGGAACCAACTACAACTTTGCGCTGCCTCCACTCGGCGGCTGTGCAGGCCAATGGTCGCTGAGTCTAGTCAGACAAACCGATACCTTACAAGTTGAGCTAGTTGGTGCATTGATGCAAAATAAAAATAAAAATCACCTAGAACATTAGGGACGAAACACAAAGTTAAGAATCGGTGTGTATGTCTGTTTCTTTTTTACGTCTGTCCCTACCGTTCTAGGTGACATTTGTTTCAGTAATATACCGACTAGCTTAACTTCAGCGCGTTATTTAGGTATGAAATTCTCAACAAAGTCGTCTTCAGGTTGTGCATTGGTCGCAATCACATCGAATAAGTGAAGGTTTTTGGAAAATAAAATAGAAGCCAAAATAACCCGTTAATCCTGCGCACTGCAAGAAAAAATAAAACAAATTTTCTTGTGGACGCTGCTACTCCAATATAGATCCAAATAGTACACAAACATGAAAGCTACTATGCGTTAAAAAAGCGAAATCAAATGCAGCCGATCTAAGCGTGTGAGGTACCATCTGGGATTGGCGGCCTCAACCAGTGGTTCGTTTTCTATTTTGTCTCCGTGCGCAGGTATAACTGACGTTTTGTCCCTTTCATCTTTTTCCCGAAACCATACACCTACAAAGTTAAACAAATTCAGCACTTAAAAGCGTTTTTGTTGAAAACTGTAACGCGCTCCCTTCATTGCCACCTTTTCTTTTCTTTTTTGTGCATGAAAAGAGTTGGGGAACCCATTGTACTTCCGAAGGTCACCGGAGAGTCCTTGTGTGCCCATAACACGCTGTGAGACTTCAAATGCATACATTTCCCATTGTTTTTCTGCCAAGCCGTGAATTCTATATTGCTGGTACTTTCAAGAGACTTCTATTTTTACCAAAAATTCCAAACGGCCGCGCGAAATCCAGTACACTCTTTTCTAGCCCCACGTGACACTGAAAACAGCGAGGAAGTAGCGAGTTCACTCGCCTTGCTTGGCCCGCTCGCCGTTGCCTCCAATGTCGCCTCTGTTTTCTGCTACAAACGGTTATACCTTGAGTTCCCGCTATTCCTTCGGCTCTGTGGACAGCGCTTCACGCTTTATAACAACTCCACTGTCCTCACATAGTGACTTTCTTTTATCATCTGATGCCACCAAGAAACTGTGCTCATGGACGTAAAAAATATAGGACTAGACAAAAAAGAGAACCTTCAGCAGTTTTGCTGATCCCCTCACAGTATTTTGACACTAGGGGGTATCATTTAGGCGCAATACCGATAAGAAAATTTGCTAAATAGTTGTCTTTCAAGTAAGAGCAGTGGTTTTCGGCAGTTTTTCTTCTTTTATCCTACAATGCATATAATTCCGAAGGGGATGCGCCCACATATTACCTTAATCGCTTTGAGCTTTTCTTTTCTCTCGGCCATATATCCCCGTGTTGAACTCACTCTTCCTTCTCTACAGACCGTTTCAATACCGAGCTCCTGCGCGGTACATTTTCAGCGTTCGTCTGAATTATTGTGCCAAGTACATCGCTCGCTCCCCGAAGCAACGAATACGCTCATGCTGGGATGTGAAGACCGTACTCTGGGCCATTATTTTGTAACTATTGTAACAATGTTTACGTGTGCAATGGTGAAGAGCAAAAAGGAAGGATGAGCATTAGAGAAACTTTGACCCGTGCCCTTTGCAATGTGCACGGGCATTGTAACAGTGCGATCTTGTGTGATCACGTGTGCATGATCGACTTTAAAGGCCCCGGTTGAGAGCTCGTATTGAAGCACTTGGGAAATAACGAAGATGGAGATAATTTCATGAGTGTACATTGGTTGACCGCGATATCATTTCATCATTTTACATTTCCGCAAAACTGGTATTTGTTCGTGCTGACTGATTCATCAAGGTTTTATTCTTATTCTATATATTCAACACTGCTAACAATAACCCTGCTGAGTAAAAAAAAACAACGCAGTTGAAGAGACGAAGTAACATCTGTCCCAGCTCTCACTTCAACACTTCAAAAAGATTGCGTCATCTGTTCTAAGTGTGTCATCAGATATTTATTTAAACAAGCTCACTGACGAGAAAGAAGTAAGAGCCTTTACTTATACATCTCTGAACTGATGCCGACCAAGTATTGTGCCAAAATGGAGAGCAAACAAAATATGATCTCTCAATTGTGAAGGACCAGCCTTTCCACCCCCATCGCAAAAACGTGCTTTCCTAATAAATAGTGTAATCATATCATTCATTCGTCTGAATTTGGAGGGCAAACCTCTTATGTGGCTTATGGTAGTGCAGAACTATATCGTAGGACTTGAGATAGTTTTTTTTTTATCTGAAAAGTATTTATTCAAAAAGATATACAGCATGCATGCGAGAAGAAAAAAATGTTTTCTTTTTTTCTACACGCCTGCATGCGATTAGACTTGCGGTGTGTCTGCCTTTTTTGTTCGCCTCTCTGTGTGTGTACTTGAACGTTCAGCTGGCACTTTAACAAGCATGAACCACCTAGCTCAGCTTCAAGCCGTCACTAGAAAAAACATATATTTTTATGTTTACCACCTTATTATATGAACTCATATATCAATTGGGCTTCGGCATTCATTTTCCATGAATCGGCTATTGTAAACTTCTGGGATAGGAGTTTTACGCGGTTGGCTAGTAGGCAAACTCGCGGGACTTGTTTCCTAATTATACAGCAGACTCCAGTCTGAACATCAACGCTTTCGTGTCAGCACCAACGACATTACTAACTTCGAAATGACTGTTCGGTATATATTTGTTTAAGCTCTTTCCCAATTTACAGTGACGTGCTCATCGGGGCATTAATGCTAGACGAATTTCTGAATTCAGAGGGGCAGGAAGGAACGGCTTCGTCGACACGAGTTGGGCACAATGGGAGCTCGGTCGCTAATGTCATTGATGCACCAACGACGACGGCGAGAGGCGCTGACCAGTGAGGCGTGCGACCAAAGCGCACTCACCCATAGCGCTCAGTTCCGTTCGCCCCCGAGCTCCTAACGCGGCGTGATCTACGCGCTTGCCGCACCAATTCAAACGCCTCCCTTCTATCAGCTGACCCCGCTCTCTGCGCGTGGGTATGGGCGAGAGCGGAATCACGTGGCGAAAGATAGACGTATAAGAGTTCCAACGAGCGCGTGTCTTCCGCAGCACTGTCAGCTGAATGGTGAACAAAGCATAGCCGGGATTCGAATCGGCCGAGACGCCACGGCGCAATCGAGTTGGGGTTCGGAGGAGTGCGGTCGCACGGAACGACGCAACTTCGTGTGCTCTTTCATTGGCTCTAGTGGCAGTCATTGTGTTGCAAACAATCTGGCAGCACCGCCATGAACGAAGAGCCTTTGTTGCGTTGCGTCCGACAGCTGGGTTCCCTCATTGGATCGCCCGTGTCCATGGACCGTCGATTTCCCTCGCTGTTCTGTCATAAAACATTTTATGTGAACATCCGGTTATTCTATGTGAATCTGCGCACTCATATGTGCGGCAACGGAGGGCACAGGGCGTAAACAATTAGCTACATGTGTTTCCAGCCCGCACAGGGTAAATACGGTGGGCTGTAGATGATGCTTAACCATTTGAATTCTGGTATAACTATGCACAAATCGCATTGACATTCAAAAATATGAGACGGAAG
This sequence comes from Ixodes ricinus, assembly GCA_037355805.1. NCBI lineage: Eukaryota > Metazoa > Arthropoda > Arachnida > Ixodida > Ixodidae > Ixodes > Ixodes ricinus. The sequence continues at coordinate 24,815 of JAZHYW010016345.1, forward strand.
TTGAGGAAGAACAAAGCACAACGTCTTAAACACAGCTGCTTAATTTTATCTACCACGCTTCCTTTATACGCTCAAATTTATCCTATGTTCCTTTCCCATATTTCCACACGCTACACATCCTCTGCTAAAGTTCAATCGGTGACCGATTGGACTTTAGCGGACAATGTGGAAATTATTATTCTCAGGTAACTTCTTTATTGTGCCGGCATTAAAATTTATAATTTCTGGTGCAGGCATTGTCCCGTATACTTCGTTATATTTTCATCTCTCCTGGCCTCTTGGATGTTTGCGTACAGCATTCTTGCCCTAGTAATACAGGATTTGCTTATCGTAAACCCCCAGGTGTGTGCCTTTCGCAACAAAAGTGTTTCCCTTGTCGATTTTTACTGCAGCCGCCAGTTTCTTGCGCACAATTGAATCCTCCAAAAGCAAATATGTATACCGTAAAAGGCAACAGGCAGCGTACTTGACCAGAATCAAGCTCATGCAAAATTATCCTTATGTTTAAGACATTTCTCATTGATCTTTCTATATCGTCGCTGCAGCAAAATATGAGTATAGTAGGAGCACATGTGTGGAATGACCTTCGAAGCATCTGTTGTGACAGCATTGGTAGGGCAGCTACTATATCCGGACCACACTTTGGGTCGAGTAATTAACATACCACGAACATTTGCCCCTTGGTAGTAGAACACTCTAAATTCTTGTGCGTATTTGCGATTCGCGTGCCCATTCCGTTCCTGTTCAGGGAATTAGAAACGTGCTGAATATGCTGATTCAGAAAAACATGTTTTTTCACCATGTCTACATTATTATCACTCATACCTGTCTGCGCACAATGACGCGAGACGATGCAATGAAGAAATACTTGCGACTAGCGTTGGAGCGACGACGGGACCTCAAGTATTTTGAACACTCTCGCATTATCATTAATGGCTGATAATGGCCATCCACAGCGCCCGAGTAAAGTTTTAAACAGCCTCCACTAGATGGCGCTAAATTGGCGGAATTGTCTATTGGTATTCTGTGATGAAGGTACCTGTTGGTAGAGTTATGCAATTCTTAGATTTAGGATGTATGTGGGCAGCACTTTGTGGGGAGCATGGCAAACCGGCTGCCCAAACCACCTTTGTTATCGTTAAAACTTTCCATTCCAAGTTAGTCTAAAGATGCATGATCATATCTTTGTAAAACAATGACTTCAAGAAATCTTGTTTACACAAAGGGCGAGTGTGAGCTCAAAATCAGTTGCCTATCTTTAAGTATACGTGATAGAAAAATATCATAGTGCAAGTTTTGCATATAACCTGTAATGAAGATATATGGGTTGAAGAGGGGGCCGGATACAAAACTCAACAAGGTAATATATGTTTAATTTGTATGGGTACTTTCACAATTTACTTTCCATCACGAAAAGTTCAGTGTAAAAGTAGTGTGCACGAATGACTCCAGTCTGAGCAAACTGACGCCTTTCTTAAGCGGACAACATGGGAGCCAAAATGAACACAGAAATTCTTCGGTTGGTTATTTCGGAAGCGTTAATTGTTTATGACATTCCGATGGCGTCTGGGTTTTCTTAGGTCGGCCAAACTAAGCGTTGTGTAAATAACCAACCGTTTAAAGCAGCATTAGAGATGTGTATAACATAGCTTTGCTAACTCCAAAATAGCAAGGACCCTTCAGGAATGTAATAGTTTTCACGGAATTGAATGGTACTGTTTTTTGCTAACATTTCATGAAAAAAGAGTGGTAAGGACAGTTATTAGAAAGGCTTTTGTAGATAGTATTTACAGATCAACTTTCAATGACACTCGATGCAGCAAAATTACATTTTTGAAGGTGTAAACAAAGAAAGAAAGATAAGTGGGTAGCGCTTTCTCGACTCACGGTTTATACGGGTACTCTTGGTGTATGTGAGGGCCCAGAGGGGTTCAGTCGGGAAGAAATAAATATTAGCTGAGGGTTATTGTCACCGATTGTCCCCAATATGTGAAACGTGCTGCACATCTTTCAAAGGGCAGTGGGATAGAATTTGCTATATAAATGAATAGAATATAATCTTTATTTACAAGCCATATATTTCCAAGAAGTATAATAAAGAGCCGGTTTGAGCCTCAGGGGCTTGTGTTTGAACTTGCCGTCTGACGTGCACGTCAGATGGCAAATTCAATATGCAACACAAAATGAAATGTTCATACATTAACGAAGGTATACATTCAAGCAAACAAAAAAACAGCAACATCACACATTAGAAACTATATCGTGGACGGACATGTATATTTGGGAAGTTTACTTACAGGAAGATCCATTGATGGATTCTTAGCTTATGCGCTAGGAGGACCCGTGCAAACACCATACACGTTCCCCTTTGGGAAAGGCTAACGCTGACCCCTTACCTTTTGACTTTTCAATTCTCTTTGCTTTCCCTCTTTTTTCTTTGTAACTTTTTGGCCTCGCTACGAGGTCAGAGTTAGCGTTCGCCAAAGGATGGCGTGCGTGGCTTTTTCCAGAGGTAATTCTAACTGATTCCCCTAATAATTCGCCAATGGATCTTCCTGTAACATTTTTCACAACTCTTCTGCACTCCGCCTGTCAGAGTATGTTGACGTCCTCCGATAGGGTGATTAATATCACAGGTCGAGAGAGCCACATCTAAACTACTTGTGTAAGAAACCGCATCCATATCACTCGTGGAGGGAACCACACCTATCGTTTTAATGAAACACACCATCACAGCCCTCGCATCGCTACTACAGAAACCCACAGCGAAGAAAAACCAGTATCCGCAGAGCGGCAACTGAGCACGCCCGCGTTCCGCCGCGCTGCGGCGCAACACTCCTAAATAACAAAGCCGTAGTGCTGAATGAGATGACGTCATCAGAAAAGGTCTACGCTGGCCACAGATTGGACACGACGATTGCGTTAACGTTCGGCTCAAATTCTACTCCGGAGGCCGAATGCTCACGAAGCACTTGTTTCCTACCTGTGTCCAGCATTCGTCGTCCTCTGATGAACGCTATCTCAATTAGCACTACGGCTCTGTTATCTCTGAGGTGTAGCGCTGCGCACCCTCCTCTGTGGCTCCCCGCCAGCTCTGCGCGTGACTTTGCCGAAAACGAAAGGGCTCATTTTGACGAAAATCCACCGGCGTCTGTCAGTTTGTCAGCACCGGGGGAGACGGCGACGTTGGTGCGTGCTGACGTCACCACTTCGGACCAAAGAGACCGTCCCGCATGTCACACTGTCCCCCGCTTTCTTCCTCTCTCCCAAGTGCTGACAAGCGAAAAACATCGCAGCGCTTCCGTCAATAGGAACGTCCTAATGCTAACGCATAAATGGCAACCATCTACCTGTCGAATTTCACTGGATCTAGATTCCGTAGTATCATTTTAAGGTTTTGGCTCGATGTGACAGCAAGTAAGGGTCTGGCATGCTATTAAATACTTAGGCACATAATACATCCGCGTACTTTAACCATATTTTGTAAGAATTCGCGGTATGCGAAATCGTAGTGATTATTTCATTGGCGCCCCGGAACACAGCAGGTGTAATTCTTTGAGTACACAAAATCTAGAGACCTTGGCCCTGTCAAACGCAATACTCCGTGACATACCTTTCAATAAATAATTAATTATCGCTTGTCAAAACAAAGAACACCACTGAAAGAGGGTTATACAATATTGTGCATAACTCTCTGCCAAAGCGTTTGCTGTAATTTCTCTAGCAGAAAATAGTAAACACTATTTAATATTGTAAAGAGAACATGAAACACCTCTTAACCGTTTGCACAGGTACGTCATATGCGTACACAACGATAAATCCCTGTCAAGGTTTATTCTTAACCATTTTACATGGGTTCACACAGCCACACCGCTACAGCCGATTCACCAAGAGCCGTTCTCAACGAGGGAAAAGGATCGACC
>JAZHYW010016346.1:0-56043 GCA_037355805.1 Ixodes ricinus
AGGTATTTAATTGTTAAATAGCTACTATGTTTTTTTTAAATATTTTAATGTGTCATTTAACTTTGCCAATATGTAGCCGTCTTCGAGCAAGGTGCATGTGCCAGTGTGTAAAACAAAAATGCTGAAAACTCACAAAATGTTGCATTTATTTACCGAAAGAGAATAAGCGACTTTGAATTTTTTCCTGTTAATACATGTGTGTGTGTGTGTGCGTGTGTGTGTGTGTGTGCGTGTGTGTGTGTGTGTGTGTGTGTGCGTGTGCGTGTGTGCGTGCGTGCGTGTGTGCGTGTGTGTGTGTGTGTGTGTGTGTGTGTGTGTGTGTGTGTGTGTGCGTGCGTGTGCGTGTGTGCGTGTGTGCGTGTGCGTGCGTGTGTGTGTGTGTGTGTGCGTGTGTGTGTGTGTGTGCGTGTGTGTGTGTGTGTGTGTGTGTGCGTGTGCGCGCGCGCGCGCGCGCAGTGGTGCATACCGATTATGCCGTTGTGTAGTCCTCACTGAGGTTGTAAAGCTAAGTCTGTTTTGTAGGGTGATTTCAAAGTATAGGACCGGGTGCGTGTGAGCAATTGTTTTTGCTCATAAATATATATATATATATATATATATATATATATATATATATATATATATTTCCTAAATGATAATAGAGCAGCCGGCTACACTCTAGAGTCGCAACTAATGTATTTTAATTTATAACATATTGAAGAAGAACCTTGACATTTAATATTTAATCTCAATATCTGAAGTCTTCCCGAGATTACGATACCTCGGTGGTGTACTCCTGTAATACTCGGCGTTGCACAGAAATTTAAGAAACTATAAGTCCGGGGACAGCTGTGTAGCAGCGATGGTTGGACCGGCAACTTCCGCCATCATGGCCGCCAGCTAACCGATGTCCGCTGGTAGCCTGTGGGCCGCTGCCAGACGGACGCGAACGAGCGCGGGCCGCCGCTGCAGAAACAACTCCCGAAAATTTTCCAGAACCCCGCTCTTTGCACGCCTCTAACGTTTTTATCCAGAAAGACGACCCTCGGAAGTTTCTACACAACTTATGCGACGGACCCTTCCTTGTCGTTGTTATTACATCACGCAAATGTTACACTCTGCTACTCCAAGAAAAGCGTGAGCCGGTTTCAGTCAACAGGCTCAAACCAGCCTTTTTCTCCTCCTATGATTTGACAACAGCAAACTTTCCAGACAACATTTCACACCAACGAGATCTTTCATTTATTCGAGCAACTATATACACGTTGCAAGCATGGCGTCCCGAGTGGTGCCCTATGCGTTCAAGCACCTGCCGCACGCGCGTGAAACTGGCTTTGACAGGCTTGAATTTTCACGTGTTTTCTCGCACGAGCTGAAGCATGGTGGCGGCCAGATGCCTGTTTGCAATCTTCTACTAGCGCCGCGATATTTCGGTGCCACCCCATACGGTTTCCGTTCGTAACGTCACGACCGTAATTTCTTTTTTCACCTTGGCGTATTGAGTTGTAATTTTTGACCAGTTATGATCAGTTGCGAAATACAAGTTTAATGATATGCGTAAAATCAACAATGCAATTTTGGAGTCATCGCATTCTTTAACCAACATCGTAACAGTTGACAATCTGACATGGCGCTGATTTCCGTTGATGAAGGAAAAACATAATCTAGATGAAGACGTCACGGCGAGCGTTTGGCCAATAACGAATTGCGGCCGCAGCGACCCCTTTCGTCGCGCACGTCGCTAATAGCCGAGGGAAGGGGTGCAGGCCCATGGTCATCGAGCGGCGCGTGAAAGAAGAGCTCGGGCATCTGGGGCAACCGGCGCGGAGTGCTTGCCGGCACCTTTTCCAACTACGTTCTTCGTAAAAGTTCACATAAAGATGTGGTTTGCCATTCGACTGGCCTTGACAACCTCAAGTTCAAATATTTGTTTGGTTCGATCAAATTTGCGGAAAAACATATCTGTTCCTTTTTATACTTTAATTTCGTTTCCTTATTTACGTCACATCGGAATAAATTTGTTACTTCTGAAAGATTCGTTTTATTTTGATAGAATCAGCGGGTAAACATTGTAACGCTTAAAGTTTGCGGCCCTTTCGTATATACAGCCTACCTGTCTTTTTACTTCTTACATTTCGTTGCCTCGCTGGAATGTTTCGGTACGTTCTCGCTGGGTATTGTATTTTCTGGATAAAAGCCTTCAGGGACACATATCGTGTATCAAATAGCCGTAGCATGCAGCACAAGATGAGCCTTCCGGTTGCGATCGTTCCGCTGCCTCGCCGACATCGACGCCTGCGTGCCCATTATTGTACTTTTATTCGGTACACGTTCGCCCCATTACACATTTACTTTTCTCAGTTATTTATCATGTCATCCTCTGTCATTCATGGTAATATAATTACGTATAATTCGCTATGTTGCTTTCAATCAGTGTTGCTGTGTCGAAAATATCATATAAAATAAGCTTGGTATAAATATTACATTGTACCCTAGCTCTATCGCTTTGATTCCGGTAAATAATGAATATACATGTAGGGTGCAGACATGTACATTAAGTTTATTGAATAAAATCAATAATGTCAGAAATCTTTTTGTATCACGCAATCCGCTAGCAAGTTTAGAACATTTTTAACACAATATTTAGAAATTCAGGTTCGACGAAAATGATATGATTTTCTTTTTCTACGCGTTCAGTTATTATCAGGCAAATATATAGATATCATAACATATTTATTTTATAAACAACACATAATGTTGCCGACACCAATAGTGCGGCACAAACATATTAATGACGTGGTAGACGAAGGTCTTGCATTCTATTTCATATACTAACTTTCGCCTTTTACTAGGCAACAAAAATGTAGTTCGAAGAATTTCTAAGCATTATAAGCAGTAATGCTTGCTAACGTTTCGCTCATGAATGTGTGAAAGTTTGTTTCGCATTGAAGTGCAGTGTAATAGCCACAAGTTTTTTTTGTGTTTTTTTTCGAGTTTTAGTGTGAAAGTTTGGAAAGCGGCCATTACACGGAAAAAGCCTTTTTTTTCTGCAAAATATATTTGGAGGCATAAAAGAGTTTTAACTTACCTTTACTCATAAAAATTATTTTGTGCCTTGCAATAAAAAGAACGAGCGTATATTAACTGTACGAACACATAAGCTGTTCATGTCAGCGGTACAGTCAGTGGGCCGTACAATTCTCCTCGGAATTTGGCTCAACATCGTCAAAAGTCGTCTCTCCGTCGTCGTCCTCATCTTTTTGATCGTCTACCTCGGGAAAGATGCTCTGCTTCGCTCGGAAAGATCGCTTTGTTTGCAATGCCTTCCTTTGAGCGTCTTCTTGGAGGCACCAACGACGTACACATTCTTAGTCGAATTCAAACTTCCGTCCTGCGGCTCTTTTGCCATTTCGCTTAGCAAAGAAAACAACCTCCTGCCTAAAATCGCCTGGGTAGCTTGCACACTTGCCCATCGAGATGTAGTCGTTTACGGGAAGGCTGAAACAGCACACTCCGTGGTTACGCTCGCTCTTAGACCAAGATGGCACAAGCTGCTGACAGACTATTCTTGAGTCGCACAAAGCAGATGGCGCTTCCAACTTTCCTCAAATGACTGGTAATTTTACACCAGTAATTTTAAATGTTTGATACATGCGGGTAATTTTAAATATATTTTTTTTTGTTATGAGTTAGGCGAGCGAAAATTACATGAGCGCGGTAATTACACGCGTCTATACGATACATTTCTAAGCAGATGACAACGGGCACACTGAAGACTGAAATGTGTCTTTAGCTACCGAACTCTTCGGGGGTAACAAGTTCGCATTTCAAAAGTCATCGGAAATGGTTCAACAAGGAGTGGCGCAGCTGGGATCGTCCCGTGCAGAAAACGGACCCCAGTTCATAAACCACTTTGGCGCGAAATTTTGAGACTAATGCACCGTGGAACATGGGCGAGCCGTCAAACTTGGGCAGCTTTTAGAATTCGCCCCGTCGGGATGCAAAATAGTGGCCGTACGCCCGCGTGGGAGAGATGTCTAATTGGAGCTCAGAGCTGCCGCGGCGCAAAGAGCGCCTGCTGCAGCCTACACCCCGTTCACCGCTAGCTGACAGTGGGGCGAGAACTACTTGCTCATCGGAGGCCAGTCATTATTCAGCCTATCGCCACGTGATCAAACTGTAGCCTATATTCACGCGCAGAGAGCGGGGTCAGGCGATGAGAGGGAGGTGGTTGATTAGTCCAGCAATCGTATAAGTCCCATCGCACTGTCATCATTAGGGGAAACAAAGCGTAGATCTGCTCGGAAATTTCCGCCGCCCAGTGAACGTACCAACTTGGTCGAGCTGCCTTTTGAGAGGCCAATTTGGAAGCCACGCCTTTTGGCTCGCCTTGCAATAAGCGTGTGCAAAGCGTCTGCCAGCCTTGTACCCCTAATTTATGTCGGAAGCGAAGCGTCCTAGCGGATGATCATCATTAAAGTAAGACTTACGTAAAAGTATCCAAGGTCAAGAGGGTGTCTCAACTACTACTGTTTGCTTTTTCACCGCTTTCGAGTTTAGTCGTTTTAAACCGGTGTATTTGACTGCAATTCGTGCTTCTAAAACCAAAAAACACGGGATGCAAAATCTTTATTTATGTCTACTTTCATCACACCGATTGTTTATCTCGAAAAAAAGAAGACTAATGGAAAATGTAACAAATAAACTTAAAATGAGCCACCTCTTAAATTTTCCACCGAAAATGTTATAGAGCAAGGAAAAAAGGCAGAAATCCTGACCCATCTCTTTCTATTTTTGTTTCGTTTTACCATTTCCTTCGACTTTTCTTCCTAAATTGTATCATTTAAACGAAGCAACTCCGGTGACGTCCTATCTCATTCATTTCCTCTGAGCAGGACGATAGAAAGAGCGATATGTCGCGAATTTTACGCTGGCTTAATTTAATCCGTCGTAACCCTGCCGTATCCGCCGGCGGAGCGGAGGACTTAATTAGGCGAGCCCAAAATGGCGCCCAACGTGAGGAAGGACCGGCAATTTCTAACTTTTAATCTCGCCTTTCTCTCTAAGAGATAACATCTGCTTGTCTGAAAAGAGCCCTGCATTGTAGATGTCGATTTCGGCGCCTCTAACTTTGTGCCCGCTTTATTGAACGGGATGGGAAATTTCGGTTCTAATCTCTCTTACGACCCGTACGAGTTGCATTTTCAATCGTATACATATTGGGCATGTCCAATGCCCTCTTTACATGTTTCAATGTAAGGCTATTCTGAAAGATTATTACCGCCTGGTTATTTCGGTAGGGCGGGCGTCTACTCGTTGGTCCAAACGTCATAAAGTAGACACTTGTGAAACTCATAGAGCAGCGCATTAAAATGTCATATGTGATTTCCGTGATTTGACGGTATGCAAAAATGCAACGTCAGCTGGTTGAGACCACGTCAGCAGGGGCAAAACACAAAGGTCTTAGCATTTTGAAAGTGACTGTTGGTTGATTGAAGCATGATTTAGACCCTCAACGTGCAGTTTAGTGTGATTGGAGTAGTGAACGCAGTTCAGATCATTATATTAGCGTTAATTAAGTGACCAAATCAATTGTATCTTTGATTATTAATCTCCATTAATGTCTCAAATATCTGGGTATGTTACTGCCCTGGTGCTTCACACACGACAATGTAGCCTTTACAGACACAAAATCTGGTCAATTTCTGCCATCCCTCTCGTATTGATCTCTCACACCAAGGCGGTTCTAGGAAACGAAACTGCATCATTGTGTAATATTTGTGTCCACTATGACGTTTAAATAGAGATAAACACACGGGCATTAAATTATCGCTGAAGTTATAACTCCTACAACACTTTGGAGTCTGACCTCATAGATGCCATTTTCCTTGAATCATGGAACATTACTGAAGCCACACCAAGAAGCCTCAATTGACCTGTTGGCCAGACATGTTCACGTTACTAAAAAAAGTAAATAATACCATTATTTTTTACTCGATCAAAAAGTAACTAAGTGCGTTACTATACTGGTATTCAAAAGCAAGGCGTTGACTTCAGCTCCAAGGTAGTGCCTTACTTTCTCGTTACTGTGGATGCTATGCGTTGAAGTTCTGCATTCAGAGATTTGCTGAAGCGAAACGGCGCCTTCCAACCTTTTTGCGTCGTTAATAATTCCTTGCTTTTTAACGCATTAATAATAGTAATAATAATATATAATAATAATAATAATAATAATACTCAATCATTCAATCAATTTTATTGGGTGTCCAGGAACAACCATTTGGTCTTTGTACGGGCACACCCGACATTCAAACGCTTAAAAACAAGGAGCACACTCACAGTGCAAGATAAAACATGAAAATTATAACCAGAAAAAAAATGCAAACATCAGAATGAGCCACCCAAAAATTAGAAGGTAAATATTCATGTTGGAAGTTCATACGGTGGTGCGCCGCGAAGATGATATGTATAATCGGGAGAGTACATTACACAGAATAAAGAAAAAGAAGGTGTAAACTGGCGAAGTTTCTTACAAATTTAAGTGGCTCATGTAGCCCTCATAGCATTTGTAATCATCATGAAGTAGTTCAAAAGTGATAGTAGAATGTCGTTACATGAGCTTCAAGAGTAAAACAACATGCCAACAAACTCACAAGAAAAATAAAAGATATTCGACTGAGATTCACTGTAACATCTTAGCACCTTTCAGCTCTGCCTTAATTGGAACAGGTTTCTTTTTGTTGAGTGGTCGAAATTTTTTGGGCTGGAGCCAAATATATTCAGTTTTTTTAGCATAGCCTTGTAACAATCCAATAACCTGGGAATTTGATGCAAAAGACAAAATTTTCTAGATGTATAAAAAAGGTAAATTGAGTCTTGTAGGTACTCTAGGAATCCTAATATTTCCTTCAGATAAGAAACTTGAGGTGCCAATCAAGCTGTGAAGTGTTTTAAACAAAAACCAAATCCGCTTTTTCTGTACGTCGATGTAGGTCAGATAATCCAACACGTTTCAAAGGGGCTTCATAATCGGAAGTTTGCTCATCTCTTGTCAAATAGCGATACTTAAAAATTGAGATGTATTTGTGCTGCACCCGTTCAATTCTCAGTGAATTACTTTTACTGATTCCGTTCCACACCACTGACGCATAGTCTAGCTGCGAGCGGCACAGTGAGTAGTAAAGGGTCAAAAACGTGCGTGGATTGTTGAATTCTCCAGTCAGGTGACACAGAAGGTCTAGCGCTCGTAACGATGCGCAAACCATATTGCCCACGTGAACATCAAACCTTAGGTTCGAATCAAACACAACAGCAAGGTTTCTAATTTCGGTTACCGAGTAAATAAGGCCCCTCAATTTGATAAGGAAAACCGACCTATTTGTTTTTGTGAAAATGTCAATACTTTGGTTTTTGAACGGTGCAGACGAGAGCCTGTTTCCCCTACACCACCTGCTGAACCTGTTCACATCTGACTGTAGTTTTACGCAGTCGTCAAAAATCGAATTTTAAGGTATATTTTATTGTAAATGGCGTAGTGTAGGTATAATATTCGTGAGATAACGAGAGGGATATCATTGACAAATATAGAAAAGGAAAGAGAGCCTTAAAACAATTCCATGAGGCACCCATGTCATATCACTAACTCGTACAAAACGGTTCCTATTCAGCAAACAACCTAGTAACTACTCGATCACGTTTTTCCCAACACTGTCGTAAGACAGTTTAGATAGTAACATTTCATGGTCGACCAGGTCGAATACCTTGCTTAAATCAATATAAACTACGTCAAGTTAACCTTGCTTACAGACAGTGCGGGATGCTGTAGCAGTAAAAGTAACCCAATTTGTTGGTGCCGACCTGCCAGAAACAAATCCATGCTGACTAGGAATAATTATATCTCTAAATGAGAAAGATAAAAATTTATGAATAACCATTTCGAAAATCTTCGAGAAGAAACTAAGAAGGGAGATTGATCTATATTTGGAAACGCCGCCCCTCTTTCCGGACTTAGGCACCGGAACAGTTACAGCGAGCTTCTACATGTCTGCAAATATTCTGGACTTTAAAGAGTTATTAAATATTTCCCAAAGTACAAAGGTGAATAAATGACAATATGTTTTAATCAGAGCTGCTGTCACTCCATCGTGACCAGATGATAGCTTAGGTTTCATTTTCTTAATACAGTTCGCAACGATATTTTCGTTTACCCAAATCGAGTTTAGCAGGTCGTGAAGGTCTTCCGGATGAGAATCTGGAACGGAGAAATCAATGTGACCAGCGTAAACAGAGCTTAAATCATTAGCAAATATTGCTGATGCATTTTTTGCAGCGGTACCGTCTAGAACAATTGCATTAGGTGTACTTGTTCTTTCTGTACGCGAACCGACGTACTGCCAAAAGTTTTGAGGATTTTCAGTTAAATCGGATTCTATGGATTTTCGATGCGAATCGCGATCAAGATTTAATACTATTATACAATTTTTCGGCACTGCTTGAATTCAGTTTCCCCTTTAAGAAGACCACTTTTATTCAACTTTCGGTGCAGATACTTTTGTTTCGTGAAGAAGGCCCTCCACTCAGCTGAATACCAGCAGGGAAATTTAGCTCATCGGTTTGTTCTTAAAGGGCAACTCTGCTCAATTCCGAAAAATTTAGGCTTACATGGGATTCCATTTCACAAAGCACTACTAAACAGCTCTACGTCTTCGCGTTCGCAAAATGTGGAATATTATTTGTGTGATCTTAATTTAAACATTAGCTGATACCGAAACCGAAACTTTGGTTGGGTCAGGCAACATTGGCCTCGTGTCGTCAGAGTCATGGCCACGTCAACTGGAACCACCTGGTCTTGTGACGTTCATGGGGGCCAGGTACAGGACACGCGACGCGGGCAGGTCGCTTCGCATGGCGTGGACGGTGATGGCACGGGGGAGAGTGGAAGGGGAGAAGACGAAACAGGAGAGGGGAGCGGAGAAACAGACCAATGAGCGCGCAGGGCAGCGCAAGCTAGCGCATCCGCGTTACGGTGATCACGTGGACGCCGTTGAGCCACCACCGGGAGGTGAAACTCATGACGTCATCGTTCAATTTCGCCCTGAGAAATTAAAACAAACAAAACGTGAGAACGACGTAGACATGAACTCTGACGTAGTGGCTCAACGTTGGCCGCTCCAACTCCGTCGCATTGACTGCGCTGACGATTGCGCCTCACGTCGCACGCTAGAGTTGACAGATTTCGGTGACTTCGCTCATTTGAAAGTTTGCTGGTCAGTTTATTACATATATAGACTAAATTAGATCGTAATATTTGACATGGGGCTTCCTATATGATACTGAAGAATGCTACATAGCTTTCTAAATATCGAAAATGAAGCGGAGTTGCCCTTTAATGCGATATATTTGTCGGTTCCTTCCTGAATTACTCTAGTGAACCTCGTGACCTGTTCACTGACGTCCTGGCATTGTAAGGTTGGAGACCAGTCGACTTCTGAAAAGTAGTAATAAGTCCTATGTAATCTCCATTGGGGAACTTATATTATAATTATAATAATCAATCAATCAATTGATCCTTGGTATTGTGCAACTTGGGACTGGGGTTGCTGCGGTTACAATCATATGTTATGCATGGGCATAGAGATATAGGCATTACATGAAAACGTGCGTTGCACTTTGAAGTTGTAGCTATTTGCAGACGTAATGATGGCTGCGTTTCAGCACAGCAAGATCCTTATATCGGATGTTCCAACATAGACTCCAAATTCGCTAGTATAGCCGAGGCAACCGAGACCTCAAGGCGGGTATCCCTGGTACCTAAAAACAATGCCGGCCATGCCAAAATGTAGAGAAACGCGCCTCCTACGTTTTTTTCCCTGTAACACAGTTAAAATGGTTATTTCTAGGTGAGGTTACGTTGAACCCGAATTCCACGTGACTTATTCGGACTGCTCTCATTAGCGACCAACACGTATAAGTATTTTATTATAATTTTATTTTATCTTGTCCATCTCGTACTTGCGTTTTTGGTATTAATTTTGGAACTGCGGCGTGCAGTAGAATGAGAGTTGAGAACGATCTAGCTTAAGACAGGGATTCATCTTTTTTGGCCTAGGCACAGAAGGGGAAATCGCAATCAGGTAGCTTTGCGTTCGTGATTTAACCCTCTCTCCCCGAACTCATGGGGAAAACTGTTTTACCTTACGCGAGTTTCTCTGCACCCTGTCGTTGATGTTGTTTTGGCCGTCTTCAAGTGTAGAATTCTTTGATGATGACAGGGAGCTAGAGAGGACATAACCCGCCGCCAAGCTTTGCGCCGGGCTCCGTTCTTAGTGTGTTGTACTTGGTTGATTGCGCTGCACTGCTGCACCTACCCAGGGTAGTACTTCAACGTGATGTAGTCTACTGAAAATCTTTTTCGATTAATGTATCTACACATAGCCATACTCCATTTCCAATTATGATGGACTGCAGCGGATGTTACGGGCCGTCTCAGCCAATTCAACGTAGCAAGTGACAACGTGTCATCTACACGCCTCTCGAAGGTCTTATTTTTTATTTATTTATCAATACTACTAATCCTCACTAGAATATATGACACTAAGATGGCATTGCAATGTACCATGGTAAGGTAAAACAGAGCGTCGGAACAGGCAAAGTTACAAAATCTTATGTCCCTACAAATGGGGGCGGTGCGAGGGCGAAACAACAAGTTGTGTCTTAAAAAATTATGTAAAAAAAGGGCAAAGACGAATTAGATAGGGTCATTGGACCAGCATTGCACTGTTATGTGTGTGTTGTGATGTCCCTGGTGTTTGTAACGTCTCTTCCACATCGAGTAATGTTCGCTCCACGCAGCGAAAGTCTCTTTGCAGGCTCAGAAAATGGGCTCCCGCAGATGCGCTGTATTTCCCTTCTGCATTATATCCTCCTGCATCAAATCAGCCGACTAAGTATCCTGACAAAAAGTGAAAAAAAGGGTACCAGGTAGCAGAAAAGACGCTGCTAGCTTCTCATTTGTAAGTAGGCAACTGCCGAAGAAGAAATCGAATCGGTGATGAAACATCTGGACCCTAGATCTTTAAGGCGTGGTCGGTGATTATACATTATTTTTATACGTCAATCCAACAAGACAAACTTCCTTTAAATATATTTAAGTACGAATACCTACGCAGCATGAGAATAGAAGCCCATAAAGTGTAACACAAGTGACGTAAATTAAGAAAAACGTATTTAAATATATAAGAAGAAATGTTTTCTTCATCTGTCACATGTTTGCGTGTCAATATTTGAAAGTTCGCAGACAATCGCTCAAAGTTCGATATTTGGGAGTGTTCTTTTCTTCTTTATGAAGTATAAGTAACACAATAAACAACTTGTTTAGTAAAAAAATCCTTACCTGTACCCAGTCATCGCCGTTCAAAATGATTTAACGTCTTCTATTTGGCAAGTTTTAGAATAGCGCATTTTTTGCGACTGCTGAGAAATTGCGTCATCCGAAACGCGGTTTGGGCTTGGCGCATTTGCACTGTTGACGACGCTATTTTTTGCTGACGCTAAGCATTTTGGGTACTCCATTGTAAAATCCTGTAATGTTTTTACCTAAGTTATGTACTATCAAAAATGTGCACGCCGGTGGTGCACGTAAATATGAGTGACCACCTACCTCTTCATGATCTGCTACTTTTTCGCCCAAAGATTTCATTTTTGTTTTTTATGACTAAATTTTTTAAACTGTTTATACGTTAAATCGGGTGATGGCGTGTAATATTATCAAGTGATTAAAAAATGTCGACCATTTACCCACTGTTCAATCTTATCTAAAAGCACCATACACCATGGTGTTGGGAGATTGGACGTTACGAACATCAAGGCATCACTTGCGCGACGGTGCCACGCAGGACGATTGACGCTACCTAGACTCCATTTCTTCATCCCTCGTTATTTTCTTTTCTTTTTGCGACACATCCTACTCTCGTTCCGGCCAAACAGTGAGAATTAAAAAAAAATAGCCGTACAAAGTGTCACCGTACCACAGTGGGCACCATAAGCGCTTGCAGGAAGATGCTATTTCATGCGCTTTAAAACAAAAAAAAAGCGTTCGGAACAAAATGCGAGGATTCAACACCCTAAGCATAGCGCCCCTGAAGGCATCCTATTCCGCCCTAGCCACGCCCGCCATCAGTCACAGCACAAGAATCCGTAATGTCGCCACTTCTCAAACTCCGTTTTATATCACGAAAAAACTGCAGGGGGCCGCTACGAGCCACACATGTCAATCAAATGCTGAGTAAGTTTCACGTTAACTCCGAGATGGGCGCTGTGACGATTTGTAACTTGATACGTCAAATTGGCTGACGGTGGCTTGTAACGCCTCATAGAGTCTATCGTAATTATAACCTAGTATAGTGATTGCTAGAGAAATGAATCGAAACATTTTGTCGACGGACAACCCAGATTTTTGCGCTGCACTGAGAAGATAGCTGAGTGCAGCGAGTTGAACAAAGTACAACACTATAAGTACCGAACGCTTAGCAAAGTTTAGTTTTCAAAAGCACTATCAGCCACATCATCAATAAGAAAAGCTCACAGAATATTTTTTTTCAGGTTCTCCATAGGTGTCTTCGCGATAATACGATCAAGTATGGTCACTGATGCCGTGCCCGACTCCACCTAGTTGTTGTGACAGAAACCTCCCAATGATAATTGCTGCAACATAGAACTCGTTGAACGTTTTATGTTTCTAATATAAAATATATATAATGATACTTGTTTTGGCGTAATTTCAATTGTCAATTTTCAAGGCTTCGTGGAAATAAGTTTAGAAAAAATCGAAGATAGTTAGCCTTTTAAATTGCCGGAACAAACATTTAATTTTTTACATTTTCGTTTATGAGAAAATTGAAGGGAGCAATGCACAAGTTTTATTTAAAAGTTACTGTGTGTTTTTCTTAAAAAGTATATATAAAATTGCAGCGCAAAAATTAATTATATGACATTAAAAAGCACCGAAAAATTCATAATACAGGATGTTTGACGTAAATTTATCTAAGGTTTAAACATTTTGGGGCCTTTTAGGAAGACGAAACAAAAATAATGAATTTATTCTTTATTGAGAGCAAGTCAGGATATTTTCTTTTGTATTTTACGCAATGAAATAGTTATTTAAGATTAATTAATGAACTTTTCATATGTTCAATTTAGAGAAAAAGTTCCAATGGCGAAGTTGTACAGCGTCCTCAAAAATATCCTATTCAGTGTTGTTGTTTGTTTGTTTTTTATCAGAAAACTTCTATCACGTTTCATACTTCCGGGCTTCATAAACATGCCTGCAAAATACGAAAATTACACGAGACTCCGCGCAAGCGCGCATTTGTAATATAGAGCTGTCGAACGTGGCTTGAACGAATTAAGCCTGCCTGGTGGACGGGCGCGCTGCCACTGTCGTCACAAACATGAAACCAAAAACAGTGCATTGATAGGGACGCTGGTCACAAGCGCGGGGTGGTCCTATCACTTGCAGAGAGCCCACAAAGGAGTGCAAGAAAACTCGCTGTCGTTTATCTCGCGGCCAGCTTCACTTTCTGTGCCTTGTTATTGGTTTTGTTTCTGCAGCTGCAGCGGCAGTGCGCCACGGCCGGCAGAGCAGGCTTAATTCGTTCAAGCTATGTTTGTGAGATCGCTACACTACAAGTCGCGCGAGCGCGAGTTACCATTCTTTTCGAGATTCTCGGGATAGTTACGAAGCTCGAAAAAACGAACCGTGGCAGGGGCTCTTGATAAAGACTCCTGAATCGGATGTTTCTGAGGACCCTGTAGGTTGTTTTCGGGTAAGTTTGGCCAACCATGTCCAGTGACCATTCTTAATCTTCACGAAAAAAATATATTTTGTAGACTTGATGCCCATCAAAACAAAACGAAAATCTATTTTGGAAAAAAAAGGAAAAAAGGTTTGTCTTCAGGAACATAATTAGAAGCTCACTCGCAGTGCGAAGCGCGTTCCACGAATTCCGGGAAGGGAAAAGTTCGGGCACCTCTCCCCCCCCCCCCCCACAAAAAAAAAACAAAAAAGGAAAAAAAGGCATATTTTTATATTTTCGCGAATCTCTCAAGAAGTACTGACGTTTTGTACTTTTACTCTCTCCACATCTATAAATAACAGAACAATCAAACTTTGCCAGGATGTTTTCCTGGATCTTGTTACTATTGGCGCTAAACATTGTTGTGCTGGGTTGAGGAACAAATTTAAGGAAAACCCTAAAACGGGCCTTTTTAATAATTATGAGTTACTTTGAAACTCAATTAAAAAAGAAGACAAACTTCGACGTTATTTGCAACCCCCTCAGATTAGGTCTATGATAAGATACCAACAGTATATTCAAAAACATGTTGACTTATCTTTATGTATTTGAAGTTATAAAGCGAGAAATATGACCAAATTGAGGCTACTGCAGTACTGGGAAATGGGGTTCGTTTAGATACCCAGAGATGACAAATTTATTATTTTTACAAAGTGTTACAAATGCTCGAGGGTGGTCATAAAAACAAATTACCGGCACAGAAGTGAATTGTGGCTTTAAAGTGAGAATGCTTGGTGCGTTTACGTGTAGGAGTCGCAGAAAATGCGCGTCGTATGGAGCGAACAAGAGGCACTCTCATCTCTCATACTTCGCAGGGTGTGTTTTGAAAAGCCGGCGTGTAGGGTATCTACGTACATCAGGCAAGGAAGGCGGGCCCACTGAACAAATGTTTACCTCAGCCTTTTGCCTGGAAGTAACATGATATGGCGTGGCGGAACCGGCGCGCCTCCTCACAGGATTGCAGCAGCCGCCGCGGTTGACCATGAAACGCGAAGAGAAGACAAACGCTGGAGAAAAGCGTACCCTTTGTTTTAAAATCGATAGCACAGATAGGAGACTCAGAGATAACGTTCAATTTCACTTACCTTCCTCGTGGACCATCCGGCCGACGTTTCGTGAGCACTCATCCGTTAGCACGGCATACGCCTAGCTCCCACCGAAGTTTCAATGGCTGAATTGTAGAGCTTAAAACGAGTGTCTTGCGCTAACTATCTCAACAGGTACAAGAAAAAATAGAATATTAAAGAAACTTACGCAGTGTGAAGGATTTGGTCATCGCTTTGTTAAAGAAGCATATCCCAGAAGCAGCACACTTTATCAGAGAGGCTGACGTTTTGCGTCAGAACTGCTTCAGACGCTTCAAGCAACTCGTCAAAGAAACTCTAGAGACATCTGAGCCTGACGAAAGTTTTGTTCCTCAGGAAGCAGCCGTAGAGAATCCAACCGATTTGTTCAGTCAGCAAATATATCAGCCCTGAAATCACGGAGTTAGTTGGAAATCACATTGTCGGAAGCCTTACGCAAGGCGGAAGGAGGGGGAGTTCGAGAGCGTTCTCGTTAAGAAAATTTCGTCGGGCCATACTGCAGCGTATAGGGTCACGGAGGAGCTTAGAGCCTCGAAACAGAACTGCAAAATCTGTCCGGAGTTGTTCAGCAACACGAGAGATGCGTTCGATTCTTTTGATTCGTACCAAGAACGATGCCGCCTCCCGACCTTGCTCCCGAGGAATCTCTCCCGGCAACAGATCCAAAAGAAAGATTCCTTCGTAACTCGGCACCTAATCTAAAAAGCAATGTAGAACCAAGAGACATTCGTAGTATGGTCAATTCCTGACCCCTACACAAGAATGAGGCTGAGCCAAGAGGGACGTTCAGGAGGCACTGAATTACTGCACTAACGATGAACTCAACTGCTCCGAACAAAGCCCGAACAAGAAGAACATTATTGGCATCATTCCAAAGGGACAGACAATACGTGTCAAAACATTTTATGACAAGGTCTATTCTTGAAATTTCCCAGTTGTCTAAGGCGGCTCACACTAACACAACCATTTGGCGCACCAAATTCTAGTCATTGAGGCCAAGTGGGCGGAGTATACATCTTGGTACGAAGTTTTGTGTGCACATTGTAATTTAACATCAAGCTAAGTGTTTGAGCCCTAGAAAAAGCCATTGGAAAAATATGAAGTGCTCAAGACCTTAGTGAACTAACTATATGCGACCTTCTCTCTGCGAGTGTTTCCTCGGCCAGTACATCTCATGCCCAACAGTTGGAACTTTTACTGCGCCTGGCCTGGGAAGCCTAGATGATAATGAAGTGCCGTACAAAGCCTGGGAGAAAAGAGAGCTGATAAGAAAAGAAGTGAGTCGTGTTACGTGTGTGGAAGACCTTCGAGAGTGCTTGAGAAAATGGATGCAACATGAATCTATTCGACGCGAGCAGGGCAAAACGATAAGTGAAGCAAAACAATTCTTAGAAAGGTGATGTCCTGCTCCATTTTGATTTCGCGAGAAACGTGGACAGTTGTATTGCCTGAAAAATTTCCGTGACATCACTGGCAAAAGACGCAAGTTTCGATCTTTGCATGTCGTGGTGACAACTAAAAAGGAACGTGTAGCTGCGCCCTTATCAGTGATTACACCAGACACCATTCCGCCCATGCATGGTATACCATTGCTGAAAATTCACGAGTGGCTTGAGGACGTTGCTCCGCAATACGCGCATGATGTCATATGTCAGTGAAGTGCAGCAAGTCATTTTAAGAACCTGTATCAACTTCATAAGCTCACGAAAACCAAGTACCCGTCGGTCGAGATGGCTATTTTCAGCTACTGGGCATAGCAAGAACGGCGACGATGGGACTGGAAATTTCGTAAAACACCATGCAACACTTTTCAATATCTGAGGGCCTGCCACATCAGATATTGAGTGTACGTCAGATATAGTGGACGCCCTCAAGGCCAAATTACTGAATGTTTCACTACTTCACCTGCCAAGGCCTGACGTGCAGGTGTTCAGGGTAATTAAAACGAGAGACTGGGATTCCATCCGGCCCGCGCCTGGAATTCTATGCTGGCGCTTTTGTCAGTGCACATGATTCAACCCATTGGGGCACGAATTGCTGGTACCACTAACGGGAGCGTCTACAAAAGAATCCACTTCGGAAACAAAGACTCGCTTCCACCAGCGTCTGTGAGCAGTGTGTGAAAAGTGGCTATAACAAATCTTAGTAAAAATCTGATGAAAAATAATTATAAAAGATTTTACACAACAGGTACCCTTCAGTATTTATTTTCTCTTCGCGTTTTACGGCCTATGGGTACCTGTTACAAGCTAAGGACGATAAACGTAGTGAAACTTTGTGGTGTGAAACGGTTCTGAATTTTTATTATCCATCTGAAGGCGACTGCGCACGGAGAAGAAAACCGCCGCTTCCGGCGTCTTTCTCGTTCGGATGATGCCAATTTTGTAGAACACGATGTCAACTGCACGTGCTCACAGTAAAAAGAAAAAGAAAAAGAAATTGGCGAAAACGACGTGTTGTCAATGTGAAGAGCTTGTGCAGGGAAAAAAGGCGCTATTTCGTGCCTTCCAAGACAAACATGAAAATACACGGAATCGTCGGAAGCAAAATAATCAGTTGTCATTTCACTGAGCAGAGCGCATACGGTGGTGCTTTGCTTAGTGTGGTGACGCTCTGTCTGCCGCTCGCCTCACCGGTGCCTGCCGGGAGGTCTGGCCGCGTTTTACAGGCACACCGCGGTGGGCGGCTACAATGCCGTGAGGAGGCGCGCTGGTACAGCCGCGCCATCATATGTTACCGAAACAGGCGCTGCACTAGATTTATCATTCTTCTCACTATGTTCGTGAAATGTTTTGAACAGATAAAAAATTAGTTCCTAGTTTTTTTAATTTTTTTATTCTTATCTGAGCATTTATAACAAGATGAAGAGTCCACTACTCGAAGTAGTTTCATTTCAAGCTTTTGAGCGCATCTATCAATATGGTAGATTTTAGCAAAATATGAGGACTATAAGCAAAACCATTAGAACTCAGTAAAATGTGGCGACCCAACTAGACACAATCCATCCGTTGACGGCTCACACAAGGTTTCGTAGCACTGAACAACACCACTGTCGGTCTGTGTTCACGATAATAACTACTTCATCTCGACTCATAATCGAAATATTCTTATGTCTACATAAGCAACATTTATCGCCATCTTCACGAAAGCTTTTCGTTCGCGGATCGGTCATCCTCCTTTAGAGTCAGTCCGTTCAAAGTCCATACATTGGAAAGCGTACTGTCATGCCACCTAGAGGAACTCAAAACGTGTATCCTTCCCTTTCGCAGACCTGCAGCTGCGCCGTACCTATGGGAAAACAAGGCTCTGAAGGCTACTTTACACACTTGCGACTGCTTACGACCGAGTGCTTTATAACCTCTGTGATATTTTACAAGAGCACGTTTCCACCATCTATAACCTAGTCCTGGATTGCATTTCACTTAAGTGGGGGATTTCAGGCGTTTGAGAAATGAACTCGTAGGCACTGTCGACGAAAAATGGTAGTTTATATCATTGTTATTTCTTTTTGCCAAAAGTGAAATATTTGTTTTTAGGTGTGAATTTTATGTTGCTTTATAGCCTATATATATATAGTGTATATTATCTTATTATTCAAAAACACAAAATAATGTTTGTAACATTACTCAATTAGCTTCCCTTGTACAAAAGTGCAAAGCTTTAAAAAATAAAATGAGTTGAAATTGAACTTGTAAGGAAGCCATTCAATACACCATGTTAGGTTTCGATTTAGATTTTTTTCTTACATGTTCCCATTCAGTCTTGACAGAATATTGGCCACTGCGTTTCAATTAAATTTTTAGCGATTGAAATTAATTAAAATTTCGGTGTTTGTGTTCGATCGAATTTTAGTCACATAGTTAGATGGTGATTTCAATAAACGTTTTGCAAAAGCGATTAAAATTAAACTTGGAAATGTTTTTATATAATTTTCAATTGTTGTTAACACATGTAGGAAGCGTAGATGAACGCAACACGCACAAGCAATATGAAGCACTCGCAACACTTGGATCAATATCCTCATCATTACTTCACCGTCTTTTATACTCAACATTGCGATCATCTGGTGGGCTAGTTGGTTGTACATATGAGGATATTGAAGCATAAAACAACGGGAAAGAAACACGATGGAATCAATGGTATTTTTTTCCTCCCATATTTTATTCTCGCGTCGTTTTACGCTTTAAACTCTCAACATGAATCCTTCATATGTAAGGTATGCATTTGGCCGGTGACCACCGCAGCATTTATTGAGGTTCCGAGTATGCAATTCGTTCCAAGATGTAGAGTATCATTCCTGTTGCAAGCAATGTCATGCCAAAGTATGATGTGCTTATTTAAGCGAATGCATATTCTTCAGATTTATAGTTTACAACGTAGAACTTATAAGAAAGATTATATATTGTAAGAGTTTAGTTTTAACAACGTTCGCCAGACCTGTTGGCTTATCGATTCCGCACTCGAACAGCGTAAAACTGAGACATTACTTTTCAGCGGTACCCTTACAAAAATTTTTAATGAACTTCATTTGAATGTTTATGGAGTCTACTCATCGTATCTTTTCGAGTCTCAATAGAAATGCAAGTGAGTTTTGTAACGAATCCGTAAGGAGTTTACGAAAACTATTGGCCACCGCATTCCAATTTAAGTTTCGACAAAGCTACTGCATAAAGTTTCTAATATATTTCATATGAATATAATTTGAAAGTCTATTGACACCGTTTCGAGTCTGTGTTGAAAAATAATTGATTTTTTGTAACGAGTCCCTAAGGAGTTTGCGAAAACTATTGGCCACCGCGTTTCAATTAAGGTTTTGCCGTGCCACCTCATAAGAATATCTAATACATTTCATTTAAAAGTCTCGATACACTGCTTTGAGCCTCTGTTGAAAATCAAATGTTTTTTTCTACCGCGTTGTAATTGAGGTTTTGACGTGCCATCTCATTAGGTATATTCCGACGAGTCGGAATATACCTAATGAGATGGCCCATCAAAACCTCAATTGCAACGCAGTAGAAAAAGACATTTGATTTTCAACAGACTCAAAGCAGTGTATCTAGACTTTCAAATGAAATGTATTAGAAATTATACTCCTAGCATGGGATTCTATAGTCCGTTGCAACCTAAGAACGAAGGGCGAGGGTAAGACGGGCCGGGGAGGAGGAAGCAGACGGAACGCTAAAGACAGAAGGAGATTTCCCCCTCTCTTCTTCAGCGTTAAGTCTGCTTCCTCCTCCCCGGCCCGTCTTACCCTCGCCCTTCGTTCTTAGGCTGCAACGGACTATAGATAGAGAGCTCTAAGAGGGAAGACGGCAATAGGTTGCATGACATGTGGTCCGGATGTAACCGCTGTTTTGAGGGAAGGGGAAAGTGAGTGCAAGTGTCACTTATATGTATGCCTATATACGCATGCAGGGTTCAGAAAATGCCTGCATAAAACCGTGGGAAGGAGTAATAACTAGTTTATTAAAAATGTGAAATTCGAGTATATGCTACACTGCCTTCGTGTCCATGGGGGAACTTGTACTGCCTTCATGTCCACGGGAGTACTGGTAACCTATAAAGAAAAAGATGCACAGTTACACATTGATCTGCTTATCTAAACTTCAATGTCCGAGCAAGGTATCCTGTTCACAGAGCAGTACTACCTCAGCACTGAATCAGTATTACAAACCAAGACATCAGTCCTTTGTATGAAAGTAGGCAACTCAGAGCACATGATACAAGCCATGAAAGTAGCAGTGACTCGTTGCCTTAACAGGGCTGAGTTAGCGCTGCACTGTATGTGTGAACCAGCCTTAAATGCGGGAAGTCACATTTAAAATTCCTACATTTTTGCTCACCCAGGCACTTAATTTACACACTACCTTGATAGTTTAATAAGTGCCACTGATAACATTGTCAGGGGCACCATGGTGCAAAAGTATATTTTGCCCCCGAGTCTGCGAGAATCAATCTCTCACTGTTTTTGCCGCCGCATTGCAGTCTTTTATTTTGGCTTTTGACAAGGTCTACCAAAGATAAGCAAGCAGATGTTGTCGCTTATGAAGTTTACCAAATTTGA
This sequence comes from Ixodes ricinus, assembly GCA_037355805.1. Taxonomy (NCBI): domain Eukaryota; kingdom Metazoa; phylum Arthropoda; class Arachnida; order Ixodida; family Ixodidae; genus Ixodes; species Ixodes ricinus. The sequence goes on from JAZHYW010016346.1 coordinate 20,982, forward strand.
ACATAGAGAAGCTATGACTTATAAGCATCTCGAAGAATTAATATGGCAATTCGGGCCAATTGGTTCATGATCGTAGACACGCGCCGCAAAAACACATGGACAATAAGTGGTGGTAAACACTGGCGCCAGTGTTTTATGTCCACTACTTGTCCTTGTGTATTTTTTTGTGTGTTTGTTTACTATCTTGAAGTATTTTTAATCACACCGCACAGGAAGGTAACGGTAATAGAGTTCTATGTGGATCATAAAGCCATGCTCCGAATGGGTGTGTGTCAACTGCAGCTTTCACAATCAATGCAATACACGAAGTTTGAATTATTGGGAGGATCGAGACATCAGAGGCCGAATTCACAAAGCAAAACTTACAATAAAAAATTGCGTATGATAAAACCCGAGAAGAAATCCGTATTAACGAAACATAATTGTCGCAACTTTTGTGTGACTTACAACGCAATATTACGACATCATCGAAAGTGTCTTACAAACCTCTTAGGGCAAACATGACGGCACGTCACTTGGCTATTTCGTTGCGACCAGCAATGAAGTTCGAAGCGCGGGCAAGGGGCATGTGTTTTGCGCACTGTTCGCATGCATCCCTACTTGAAGCAGCACAAGGACAACGCTAAACTACACACGGAGGATTCAGCCGACAATTCTGCCGAGCTGTCCATCCTGCCCGTTAGAGCTAACGAGGTGCAGGACGGCGAGACGCGCCAATGAATCAATGAAAGAAAATGCCCACACAAATCTTCAGTGCACCCAAATGGATCCTTCACCTATGAATGGCGTGAACCTGATTTGGTGATCACTAGTGCCCCCTCGTACTTTACTGTACGAGGAAGTGTTGTACTTTACTGTACGGGAGCTGTACGACTTTACCACACGAAAAGGCACAATCCTGACTGGATGTGCCTTTTTAATGCGAAAGCATTATATGTCTATGGAGCGGAAAATCCGGCGTCCGGTGGCGTTAACCGAGTGGTACCAAATGCCAACAGAGGAATAAAAGAAAGAATAAAATGTGCTTCCACGGCTGAGATTCGAACCCGGTGCTGCTGTGTGAGAGCCGGGCATGCTAGCTGCTGTGCTATCTCAGCCGCTTCGGAATGCGGCATTACTCTCCCCTCAAAAAGAAGCTTGTCCCATTACGGCAAAAGACGGCGTCGGCGTTGATGTGCCCGAAAGATGGGCATAAAAATATGTCCTCGGTTCAATGACATCACACTTCACGTGACGACATGACGTACCATGATGTGTGACGCCATATGATGTAACGTAAAAAAATATTACAGGGGCACTTAGGTATCGCTACGTGGATTGAATGCAAAAGCATTGCCATTCCTAACAATAGAGGGTAAAAAAGGAAGTGTCGTTAGGAATGGCAATGCTTTCGCATTCAATCCACAAAGAGATACCTAAGTGCCCCTGTAATTTTTTGTGTGGAGTAGAGCTCAAATAAACGCCGTACGGTGCAGTATATCCACGATTAAGTTGCTGCTAGTCGTGAGGCTTAATGTTTTGCACCAACAATACCGTAGAGTTTTTCCTCGGTTGCAACGAAGCGCCACTGCGCTACGAACTTGCTAGAAATTTCTGCTTATGCGACCGCTTTCTTCTGGAAACCTATGGTGACCTGCCACTCACTTTTGGCCAAAGAACAGTGAAAATGCCAGATGTGAAAACAGCCATAACAAGCATCAAAGAAATCAAGATGGGGGTCATAGCATTAGCTTCCCAACGTGGCGAGACTAGCACAGGATTTCTGTTACTCGCCGTTAATAAGACAGGAGTCGACTTTTTCCGGTCTGATCTTGAAAACAAAGTTTGGTCCGGTTAATTTTGTAGCAGAAGGCCCGTGCTTTCCCGTTCGTGGGGTCATTTTCTCGGTTCAAAATATGATGCAGAGTCCTTCCCATAAAAATGCATGAGTGCCCGCTAGGACTCTTCGAAATGATTAAATTAACCGAGGTCGCGCTATACTCTGTTGCAACTCTAGAATAGCAGAAGCCCCACCCACAAAGCCCTTCACTCTTTTTAATAAGCAAACACTAGAGAGGAGGAGAGCCGAAAGGACACCGCCAATCATGGCGAGCAAAGGGAATTGTGGGAGAGGCTTCTGCTTTCTATAGTTGCAACGGACTATAACAAAAGTTTACAGTACCATGAAAACAAAATGACCAAGCATGCAGAGAAATTCGCAGGACTCAAGTGTAGCAGGGACAGAATAGAAAAAACTGCAGCTGCAATATTTACCCTTTAAATTTGCCTCGACAGCCCAGGAGAGACGACATGCTGGTCGTCAGCGCCTGGAGGGCCACCCCCTTGTACTGGGAGCACATGTAGTCTGAAACAAACAACAAACAAAAAATTAAATGCATGGACAATCCGCACATGCTGTTATTTCGCTTCATTGGCTGCTTCAGAGAAAGCAAGCATGCACACCGTTGTCCAACCATGTCAACTGCTAGCCGAAACTTCCTGCTGCCAGGATTAAGATATTGCTTGCGCTATAAAAACACAATTACACACTACCCAGCTGGCACACTGAAAGTTCAAACATTGAAGAAACTAGCTCATAAAACTTCAATGTAAGAGCTACACCTTGTGGACGCTACACAAAAGTATGTTCAGTCTAAACCTTGGTTCACTGCAAGGCTGCTTTACTTCAGCCAGTTTGGAACATCTGGAGTTTCATTCTTTTCAAGATATTATGCCTGAAAATTAAAGTGACAAATTAACTGGGTTAAAATTTTTTATTCGACACCCGGCCCAAATATTTAGGAAGTATACTAGTCGGTTAATTTCTAACTTACCATAATTATTTTCGGCATCCTGAAGGCGTCGCTTCAGGGTCCAGTTTTCATATTGGATCCACCTCACCCTCACAGCTGCAGCCACACTGAAATGTTTGCAAAGTTTCAGGGCGGGTAATTAAAAGTCGGCAGTTTCTCTCAAACACCGCTGTCACAAATTTCGTCTTTTTTGTCATTTTGTACTGTTTAAGGGTGGTTCAGGGGAGGAGGGGGGGGTTCAATTACAATCCTCACGCATGTTTACCTGAGCGCCAAAGGCATGAGCTCGGATGAGACTAATGCCGGCCGAGCTTCAAACCAATGGGAAGAGGAAGACGAGAAGAAGGAAGTGGGACTTGGAGTGTTTCAAGTTGACCAACCACGAACCCGTGACAACCGCATAGGTCATTCAACACACGTCCCATACCGCTCAAACACTGTGTCGAACTGCATTTTGAAGTCAGTCCCGCTTCCAACAGTGTATGAACAGGGGCATTCATTTCTTGGCATGCCTTGAAATGAATCGAAGTGACACAAGCTGGGAACACACTGCTGCTGCTTCATTTGGGAATAACTGCGGCCCTCGGCTAGATCACATCACAGTTGCAAAATGAAAGAGAAAAAAAAGAGGCGAAAAGGAACAATTGCTTTATAAAAAATTCTAACAGAGAAATGTAAACCCAATTAAATTCTAGAAAGTCAGGGGACCGAAGTTTGTCCTAACAATACAATCCAGTTCACTTCCATAACTTCAAAACAAAAGATGGCTATCCTCTTGAACCATTTTGACTGCAAAGGAATATTGGCTCTGCATGAACCGAATTCCAAGGAAGTTTAACTTCTAAAATGTAATGAAGTATGATCAATGTAATCAATTTAGAGTTGGACGACATCAGTCCACTGCTAGACCAATAAGACATTTTCTAAAGCAAAGGACTGAAAGTAGCATGAGGAATTCAATAAGTGCTCTGTTGACATAAGCTACACTTTCTCGGACCATACACAGAATGAGTGGCAACTTTTCATTATGCTACGCACAGATCCAAACATAAGGACAGATAAAGCAAACCCAACTAAGTTAAAAAAAGAATTTAAAAAAATTATCTTAACGAGCAAAACGTGTGCCGAGAAAATAGGGAGTTTTAGAATACCGGACGCTACTTTACCGCGCGTTACGGACTGCAAAATAGCGAGGATTGCGGCGAAAAGTTTTAGAATAGCGTTTCTCTGCCGGGGACCCCCCAAACACGCGCTTAAAGCGCCACCAAGATGTCGCGACAGCTTTTATTTGGAAGTTAGAACGTTATATCTTGAATATTAAACAAGTTTTTTCGTCTAGAGTAACATTTTTATAGTTCTTTTATACTCAATGTCGCATGTTTTGTTTTTGTCACTGCCAAGCTGCTCTGTTGTACTTACAAAGCCCAGACGATCCACTACCCAGGCATGCATGTCTGCCGCGATCGTAAGTACACGCGCTTCGATAGCTTTGAGCTGTGAATCCAGCGATCCGTGGCGTTTTCAAAACGCTTCGACCACTACCGACCGCGGTTGCCGAGTGCGACTCACGCAGTTCCCGAGCGGGCGACGGCGTCGAAGACGCGATGAACGGAGATGTCGTGGGCGCCGCCTTTTGCGGTACCCACGCTATTTTTGAGAAATAACGGGCCCCAAAGCTCGAGTCCGAATGCTTGTTTTGGGTCTGCGCATGCACAGCAGCGACGACGTTATTCTAAAACTCCCTGATGTTCACTTCTCGTTCAACGCGTCGACTTACAATGCGAACAAAGAAGCATGCTTACCAACTGCGTTGAGTTGCTCGTTCTGTCGCGTCGTCGGTCTTCCGCGCTCTTCTTGAACATAATCATCACAAGAGGAAACTTCACAGATAGATAAACTTGATTAAATTAGCACATTTCCATGTCTAAAGGCATTTTCATCCCGCGACACACATGTCATACCCAACGCACGACAAACGCAACCGTGAACGCACCATGCCGGAAAAAGAAAAACAAGGAACTGGTGTCGCTACCGATGGGGCGTCGAAGACGCGATTCTTACAATTCGAAACCGAAACCAGTAAGAGTTACAATACCGAAACCGAAACTGACCAAATCGCGATAGAGGGCGCCGTAAATATGTCTTTAGAAACTTAGGAATAAAAGAGGGTGAATACAGTTATTATTATAAGCACAGGAAATAAATGTGTAAATCACAACTAGCACCGACGCGCTATTTGTTTCGGGCGCAATGCAGTAAGGAGTAGATTTCTTTTTTTTTTATTTGTGGACATTACTTTTAATTTACACTCAGCTTACAGTATTTTATTAGTAAATTATTTTACCGCACCATGCTCCTAAGTTTTATTTAGAGTTTGGTCCTAAAATTCCATCAGAAAAGCAAGCATTGCAATAGGGTATTTTCCTCTAAATTGTGACTGTATCTGAGTGTTTGATTCTAGCATTAATTTCGAGCTACAAAACTCTTTGAATATGCATAACCCCATTGATGTACAACGATGGTGTGTTATGTAACCTGGGCTAAAACCATTTTCGCCATCCGAAAATATTGAAAAATAAGCGTAACACTGTCGCATAATTAACTTGACTAATGTACTTTTATACATGCTGGAATTCTAGTGTGGACACATTCTTTGGACGTTGAACAGATATTTGCATCATACAGTCCAGGCTACATAACACATGCATCAAATGGACCGGTGTATTTCTGACAGGGACTATTTTTACCTCAGCTGGATGTCTGACAAATATATCAGCTTCGTCCAAAAACAACTTTCCAAAAGCACAGACACATGTTCCCATTGATCCAATTCTCAATTGTTGCGTCCAATATGCATTTACATCGTTCTGACAGACATACGTCTAATTGGTTCCTATTGCTCAAATATACATGCACAATTGGCCTAGACATTCCTGTTTGGCCAACAAAACATTTCGTTTGACTGCTAAAAATTCCTAATGGTCCGATAAAGTCCCTATGGGACGCAGTCCATACCTGGCATCAGTGGCGTCACAAAGGGGGGGGGGGGGGCGGACCGCCCCGGGTGCAGCGCTCAGGGGGTGTCGCGGCGGGCCACGAGAGGGGGGGGGGAGTCGCGGCGGGCCACGCACACGAGAGAGGGGGGGGGGGGGTGTCGCGGGGGGCTCGCCCCGGGTGCCGCTGACCCTCGTGACGCCACTGATTGGCATTCCTATTCTTCTTTTATTTTCATGTGTATTGAATTAAAACAAAATGACAGCTCAGAGTTAATTAATCAGCCTAGTGTGTATTTCGTCTTGTTCTTACTGGTTTTTATTCTGTGGAAGCTTGGGATTATGTTTCTGTGAGATTGTGTGAGAGTTGGTTTAAATTTTTGCGCGGTATTAGTTCAACAGTTGCTACTTATAAATGTTTTGAAAAATGTTCTAAGCAGCACTCTGTATTTGTAATATTAAACAGCAGTGCTTCCCAAACTGTGAGGCGCGAACCCCAGGGGTGTCGTGACTGATCTAGCGGAGTGTCGCAAAACAACTGCTCGCTTGTTTCTTTTTTTTTTTCCAATGGTTTTAAATTTGTTAACTGTAATTACCTGTATTACCTGAGAAACTAAATTTCAGAGTCAATTTCAATATGTTACTGCTTGTGCACTGAGATGGTAAGACTTGTGGTCTAGAGAAATACGAATGGAGGAGGGGGCGGGGTCGTGGCAGGATATATTTTATATCTTAGTGGATTGCGCGCGTAGGGAAGTTTGGGAGCAGATGCTGTATATTGAGTCAATATGTCTATCGCTGTGTCATTTTGATCGCACAAGGCAGTGTGCTAGTTGAGAATGGGAATAATTGAATATATTTTGATTTCATAAAAGGGTTAATAAATGATTAATAAATATGAGAAGTTATTGGATTGCAATTTTGAACATGACTTTATTTGAGGAGAATGTCTTCTGAATAGCAGGCAATCTGCATTCATGATTATCTTCACCTTTTGCCTTTATCGAATTCCTTCGCTGTGGATCAGCTGATGTCTATTGGGTGCCTTATGGTAGAACTCACTTGAGTGTCTATGGATAAATTCAAAATAACTGATATTGCATTCTTAATGATAATACTCATTTGCATGAGTAATCAGTACATTTATAAACTCAAAAATAATGGATATTGACTGGGTAATGAATAAAATTCGTTGGAATTTGTTATGAGCAAACTCAAAAGAATGGATATTGAGTCGGTAACGATAAAACTCATTGCAATTTGTAATGAGTAAACTCAAAATAATGGATATTGTGTTCTTAGTGATAACACTCATTTGAATGTGTAATGAGTAAACTCAAAAGAATTGATATTGATTGGGTAATGATAAACCTCACTTGAATTTGTAATGAGTAAATTCAAAAGAATAGATATTGAGTGGGTAGTGATAACACTCATTTGAATGTGTAATGAGTAAATTCAAAATAATAAATATTAGTTTTGTAATGATAAAACTCATTTAACGTTGAGTTTCTTTTGAGTTTTATTTGACTCTATAAAAACACATCAGAACCTCAATTGAAACTCATTGTTCATTTTTGTAAGGGTATGGCGTTTGCTTAAATATTTCGTGTCCTAGAGTTGTAAGTCTGTTTTTTAACAAGTTTATCTGCATTTTACGACCCCTTCACGTACAACACGCTATTTTATATTTTCATTTAATAATAATATTAATATTTATTTGAAAATAAATACTTTTATCCTGGGGGGCCTGCGAGGCTGTACACAAAGGTGATAACACGTACGCAAGTACACCTACCAGCCTTCCACCCGCAAGTTTTACTTTTTAAATACATTATTCCCGCCACAGCAAATTGTTTTATTGTTTTTTTTCTCTGGTAGGCCAAACAAAAGATCCTTGGTCTAGAACGAGAACACCAATAGAAATGGTCTCAACAGGTTGTATCCCCTAAGAAAGCCACATCAAAGAATGCAGCAATATTTCACTCATGTGGCCATGTAACGTCCTGTCATTTGTTCTTGCACATGCGATTGCTTTATTTATAGCGGCTTTTTGTTTTATAACATTTCTTACTAATAGTCAGCATGGTATATGAGAAAGTGAACATCCTGGGATTTGCGTCTACAAGCTCAATTAAAGTGAGTGCGCGGAGAATATATTTCAGGTACCAATATTGCAGATTTTGTCCGCAGGCAACACGAAGTTCTAGATTGTGGCTGTTCTGTTCCTCCCGGACGTTCACTCAAGGTCATGCAGAAGCCTGCGATAGAGGTAAACATAGGCGTAGACTTCGGGGGCCATCGGGGCTCGTGCCCCCTCTGGTAATATCCGGGGGGGGGGGGCGGGGAGGGGGGAGGGGGCAGCCCCCCCCCCCCGTTCCCCTCGGGCCCGGGCCATGATTCTTACCGAGACGCTGTTTACGTGCCATGTAACGAGCTTCTAATAGTGGCATGTAAACAAAATATCGCACACGTTGCCTTTATTGACAAAATACATGAGAAATGGAATCCCAGCGTGATTTCGTTAGCTTCAATCTCCAGTTCTGGCGAAAAGGCAACGCGCAGCACCCCCCCCCCCCCCCTCGAACAACTTCTCCAGCCTGCCCCTGCCCCCCCCCCCCGGGAAAATGGAAAGTTTACGCCGCTGGAGGTGAATGCCTTCCTCCTTCCAGTTTCCACTTCAACATCAAGGTGTATTAGAAGCAGCACACGTACAATTGAATGCCATATGCAGCCTGATTTCCCACGCGATTTGTAGACGTGGCTAGAAATTTGTCCGGGAGAACAACTTGTTACACTTTTTAGGAGCACGTGTACCTTGAATTTCCGAATCCAGTTTTACAGAAAGTCGGGCACGCACACGAGTCATGCTTATCAAAGACAGGTATTGTGGATTTTTAGGTATGGTCAGAACCTGCACTTTAATGTGTCAAAGACTCCATACCATTAAAGGGGGTGCAATGATTTTAAGATCAAAAAAAATTTGCATCTCGTCATTTTTACGTTGTTCATCGTGTCCCGGAGGATAGAGAAAAGATCTCCTTCATTCAAAAATGTCGCAATTCCGCTGCATAATCGCAAAGCTAAAGTCGAGCTTTTCCCGCTCACCTGCAGCCGCCAGTGGCAACCAGAAGGAACTACAGCGAAAAGATAACTTGACCTCACTGGGCTCTAAGCTGCAGCATAACGTCCGCTAATGTCAGCTGAGAGAGGGAGAGGAAGCGTCCTCCGAGAGAGCACACGAGAAGCTACACGGCACCCGGAATTAAGTCACTAGGAGGGGGGACCGGGTGTGGCCCTGAAGACTGGGAGCCAGTTGAGGAATGCAAAAATGCCCAATAATTTTTTTTTTTTTTACGCAACAACTAGGACGCGCAGGCGAAATGTGTTTTTCTGCTCTTTACTTTAGAGGGTCTGAGGGCGACTTCCACAAATGTTTGACCGAAGTCCGGAAATTATTGCACCCCCCCCTTAACGCTCCACAAATCTCAGAGCTAATGTCAACAAGGTCCCAAGGCGGGCTTCTACATTTATATCTGAGCATGCAGTTATTTTTGGTTTTATTTTGTAGTTTAGATGAAGGTGCTCTTATTTGCGTTCCTTCGTCAATATTGAAGTACCGTGTATTTATACGTTAAAAATATTCACGTCGACCTTGGATATTCTATAAACGAAAAAACAAACAAATTCACAAAGGCGAAATTCGATCGCCGGTATTTTGTTTTTATTAAATGCATTATAACCGTATTTTCAAAAACGTTACGTGATTCCACAGGATCATAAGGTTTGTCCGATTGATTTAAAATATTCCAACATCAATATTGCCAGAACAGTAATTGCAAAAACATATTAAATATACTATATGAATGTCCGCTAAAGCTCTTTTTTGTTGTTGTTTCGAACAGCTCCCTGAGGGAAGGGTTTTTCAACCCAGCGCGTCGAACCATCGCCATAGTTTAGTCGCGTGGCATCAATATTTTAAAATACCAGATAGCTCTATTTCCGAATTGCCAGATAATGCCTAGGACCTGCTCCTTGACTAAAAATACCTTTTCTTCTGACGTATGTTCTATGATTGCTCTCTTTGAAATAATTTTTTCTACTTTTTTCTGTCATATATATTAGGTGGTTTTGACTGTACCTATTGAGGCATAGCCTGTGAGTTATTGTATAAGCACAGAAACACGAATTTTTGAATGGCCTCCGTGGAGCAATTATTTCGGGTGAATACTGCAGCTTTGAATGCCGGAATTGCTCAAATGCTGGGACGGAGCTCATTTGCACCGCCTAAATTATACATTGAAAATGCTATTACCCGGTTTCCAAGTTTACGTACGCTGCAGTAGACCACTTGCTGAAAGAAGCACGCTTATTTTGTGCAATCGAAGTTTGCAAGCCATTTCGCTGCTCACATTTTGTTTATTTTTTTTCTTGCCTTTAAATCGCCCATTTCTGGACTTTTTATTATAGAAGAAGGTGGTTAATAAAAAGTAAAGAAGCAGTGACACAAACATGTTACAATTTACCATCTTGCAAAGTCATATATTATTGGCGCATCTCTGTTACCATTTGTGGTACATGTCGTAGCAATGCTATCAGGCAGCCTTCTCCGCAATGCGGTCGAAAAACGCAATGTGTGAATACGTAAAAAGGTTCGTTTGTGAAGTAGCTAGGGCAGAGCTTGCCACTGTTACTTGTTTGCGGGAAATGTGACGTGCGGGTTTACAATATTGTCGCTTAGTCGATTCGGGGGTTATGATAATACAATCCTTGTAGCATTAACAGACTTGCAAAAGTTGTAGGGTGCTGGCAAAGGTAGATGCTAGGCTTTTCTTAGCATTTAATACATTCTACAGTGTCTTATAGAGAGATGGGTGTCGCGAGTCATCCGTCATCTAAAGCTGGCAACACGCCCTACTCGAAGGACGTGTGCTCGGTGTGCTCCGAAGCGTTCATTGGCCGAATGCAATTCCTGCGATGTTGGGGGCCTTGCGGTAACCGCTTTCACTGTAAGTGCATCAACGTTATGGGAGATGAGTATGATTACTTCATGCAGAGTGGTATCAGCACTTACAAGTGTAAATCGTGCACGAGGCGCAGTGGCTCCGATGAAGTTAGTGCTATCACGGAACAACGCCCTCCTGATGATTGCGACGTGGCATTGGTGAGTACCGTTGTGGGAAACTGCAGCGCGTGCGGCTGTGTGAAAGACTTGTTAGTGGCAACAACATGACAAGGTTGATTCCTTCGTCAAAGAAGTTGTCTCGGTCAAGGTGGATAACGCGTCTCTGCTTCTGAACCTGTCAAAAACACGGAAATGCTACGTCGCTTTACTGCCCAAAATGTTAGCCACGGCCGACTACAACGCCGTCTGTGCAACCCGGTCCTGAGTCCGCAAGCTTTGCGGAGGCTCTTCGCAAAGATTCACCTGGCCGGTCCGGTGTATCAACCACTCTGGGGGCGTCCGGAAGCAATTTTACTTGCACCCATCTGCGTAGTACATCGTCATCTGCTGTGGCTGTTGGATCCTCCGTACTGCCGTCCGCAGTGACCGTGCCAAAGGCGTCTACAGATGCCAATGGTTTTACGCTTATCCAACGTAAAGAGTCAAGGCATCATTAGGTTCGTGCGCAAGCACTAAGCTATCTTTAGCCCCTAGAATACCAAGGCTCCAGGAGCGTTTTTGTCTTGCGTCATAATCCTGACACTACGTGTAGTGATGTTCGGGAGGGTGCTAACTGCAGTTTTGGACGGAAAATATTTTACATGCATCTTGTTAAAAACTAGACCCAAAGATACTCTTCGTGTCGCATTGTTGTGAACGAGGATGACTTCGACCATGTGAACAATGCAGACGTTTGGCCAATGGACTCCCTTTTCAGCCCATATTTCCACGTTGCACGGCGCAATGATGATCGTGATACAGCTATGCCCAACTAGCTTCTCAAATGAATTGATCAGTGTTTTATAAAAACGTCCGCGGCCTGGGTACGAAGGCTAATACTTTTTTCAATAATGTTGTTCTAGGACTCTAGGTGATTGACGATATAATTTCGTTAAGTGAAACTTAGTTAAATAGCCCAATTGCATCCCATGACTATTTCCATCCCAAATACACAGTGTTTCGTTGGGATCGAGATTATGAAAAACATCCCGCTAAATTCGGTGGTGGAGTACTAATTGCAGTTAGAGAAACATTTACGGGCTATTCACCGGTTTTGACCTTGAATTCGAGTGCGAGTCTGTTTGGATTGAAATATATCTTTGTGATAAAATTAGCATACTCATAGGCACTTTTTATTTTACTCCTAATGTCGATGGATCTAAGTTTTCTGGCCTATTAGATATGCCAGGGGATAAACTGGATGTGGATCAACATCATATACTCAAACTTAGTGGTTTCAATATTCCTGAAATAAACTGAAATCTGTAACATCCTGCACTGTCTGCTCATACTTTCTTATTTAAAGCGAATGCCCTTTTTTCGTTTGATGACCGACTCAGATTCAACCAAATGAACGGTCTTCATAACTCAGCAGGACATGTGCTGGATCTGTACTTGTCCAACTTTCCTATCCACAGCCTGATGTCTGTTTCCTATCCGCCTGTTTTACCGGATGTTTGGCACAATCCTTTTTTTGTTCCTTTTATGATTTATGTGTGGAAAGTAAAGCAAAAAATCGTGAGTCGCTTGCTTTTTCAAGATACCATTACTTCGGCTTTTATCAACATTTAGATAATGGAGATTGGTCTTCCATACAGTGTATGACCGATATAAAAGCATTTCGTATATTCACTTGGAATGTTCGTTTCCCAAAAAGCGTCTTTACAAAGTCGTTATCCGCACTGGTACTCTAAGGAGCTTAGATCAGTTTTAAAAAAAGTTGCATTGTTATAGGAAATATAAGGTCGCACATTCCGCTTCTTGGTACATAAAATTGTCTGAGTCGCGTGCGCTAACCAAAACATTGTTGAAGCGCGATAAAATATTACACCGTGAGACAGTAGAGCGCAGCTTAAATCGTGACCCAATGCTTTTCTGGCGATCTGTAAAGAATCGCGCAACTACAACTTCGTCACCAATAAACATAGCTGACTCCTCTTGTTATGTGCTGTCTGAGCCCGAGATGTTTCAAAAACTTTCGCGAGTCTTTTTCTTCGGTTTATTCTTGCGGCCAAACTGGACTGCCTGTGCCTGGCATCAGTGATCATGCTAGTGATCACCTGTTAATTTACCTCTTGAAATTATTGACATTGAACTTGCTATCAGGAAACTGAAGCCAAAGTTATCAGTTGCATTTGACGGTATCCGAAGCTTGATTGTTAAAGGATGCTACTCTATTTTTGCGCCCGTCTTAATGCATATTTTTTAAGCTATCGTTGCAAAGCCTTACATGTCCTTTGCTGTGGAAGAGCTCTATTACTGTGGAGTAAATAAGAATGGCAGAACGGATGATGCAAAAATTGCAAGCCTGTTGCGTTGCTATTTCCATTTGCTAAGATCTATATTATAGTTATATTTGAACGCATTTCAAGCTTTTCTAAACATAAGAGAATCCCTTCATAATATGGCTTTGTGCGTGGAAGGTCTGTTGATCAAAATGTGGTGTCTTTTTTAAATTTTGTTTCACCTGCAATGTGTCAAAGTGGACAGGTAGACGTTGTATATTTTGACCTTTCTAAGGCTTTTGATCTGGTGGACCACTCACTCCCTACACACAAACTAGAATCCTACGGCATGAGTACCTCCCTTTGTTCCCTCTTTCTAGATTATTTGTCTAATAGACACATTTTTGCTCGTTTTCTTGGCCATCGCTCCACGCCTTAGGTTTCTTCTTCGGGTGTGCCGCAAGGCTCCATATTCGGGCCGATCTTTTTAATGTTTGTATTAATGATTTGAGCTCACTTTTTCGCCATTCGGTCATCTCGTAATATGCAGATGATGTCAGGTTGTTTGGGCAGATCATATCCTTGGAAGACTGTGAAAAACGTATGGAGGATGTTAGGCGCGTGGGCAGTTGGTGTCGGGAGAACATGATAACGCTCAATCCTTCTAAAACCCTTATTATGTCATCTTCTAGAAAGGTAGAAAAAATTAACTTTTGCTACCAGATTGGCAATGATCCGCTGCGAAGAGTGGAGTGCACGCGTGATCTTGTTGTATACATAGACTCTTCGTTATAGTTGGCTGTAGATGTTACCAACCTTCTAATTGACTATTTGCATAAGCTGGGCGTAATATCTAGAACCACGCGTGAGTTATGCTTATGAATCTGTAGTCTGCGGTTATATTTCTCGTTAATCCGGTCAAAGTTGGAGTTTTCCTCTGCAGTCTTGAATTGTATTACCTCTACGAGCCAAGAGATAATTCAAAATATTCTGAAGTGTTTTTTAATTGTCTATGATCGTTTCATTGGCCGTTTCTGTTTATAGTTCTTATGCGAGACTGTGGAAAAGGTGCAAATGTCTTTCATTGATTTCTAAACGGCGTGAGCGCGATCTAGTTTTCCGGTATAAACATATTCATGGATCAATTGACTGCCCAGGTATCACATCTGCTATTAATATTCACGTTCCGAGACAAGTTTTGCAGGTTTCTCCGACTTTTCATGTTAATCACATCATCCCAACCAGTCCCATGACCCGTATTCGAACCTTCTACAATACCCTCAGTTGAGCAGATATTGATGTTTTTAACCCACATTTCGTAGCTATTAAGTATTTTGTAACAAATCTGTGAACATTTAGTTGTGCATAATTATCAAGGCGTCAAGCTGTTCATCAGCACAGAAAGTAAACAAATGAATGAATGAATTCTTTAATCGTTGTATACCTTTATGAACTGCGCTTATCAACCTTCCGCCTTAAGTTGTTTACCATTAATGTTTGTTCTTTCATATTTTCCGATAAAGTTAACGGTAAAGGCAAACGGTCAACATACCATTGGAATTGCTGAAAGGTTATATACTAGTTCACCTCCCGCAAAGTTATAAACCAATTCAAATAACGGCAAATTTATTAGGCAGGCGAGCTAGTTGTTAATTGGCACACTGAAGCCCGAGACGAAGTAAAGAGACAAAAGAAGACGCTGCAATCACAGCTACTAAATTTTAACCACCATGCTCATGCTGATTTAGATATGCGTCATTCAAACACAAGCTTAAGAAAGTCGAACTCTCAGTTCCTCTCGCTCTTCATACCTCTAGCTCCATGTCATGTGGCTGCACTCATATTATAATATATATCTTTATTTTCCATTTACAATGGTGGAAGGCCGAGAAAAAAAGCCGCACAAAACGGCTTGACGAGCTCTCGGCCCCCAAATTTCATTCTGCAGCAGTGACAAGGCGAGAGAAAACTAAAAAGCACACACGCAGACCAAAAACATTAGTCATCTACAACAAAATGGCACATCAACGCACGCAATTCTTTCATGCTGATGGTGTCTACGTGAATATCACTGTGAATAAAACAATTAAGCAGTTTAAATAATCTGTAGCATAACATTTATTTTCCTAGGTTTAATCGGCAAGTAGGTACATTCCGGTATTCAGGGTTTCGAAATTGATAATTGGGAACGCGTTGATTTAAACTAGACAGTTCAATTATGTATGTACGGTTACTGCACAATTCATGTTTATACTTTGTAGAAAGCCTATAATTATGCATGGTGTAGATACTTAATATATTATACATTCTGAACAGGTTTTCTGTATGCGAGCAGAACGGCAGATTAGCAATTGTACGTAACGTTTGTCTTTGGAGTAAATGTATCATATTAAGGTTTGTTGCCGTGGTAGTACCCCAAAACCAGGTGGCATTCACTTAAATAAGCCAAAAATAGAGATTTATACAGTAATAATTTAACTGACCTCGGAAATATACATTGATTCCGATATACCAGACCTACAACCTTTGCTAATTTTTGTTTAAATACTCAATATGATGGTCTCATGACATTTTTGGGAAAACACAACGCCAAGCGTTTTGAATGACTCAGCCAATTCAATATTTACCGAGTTTATATAAATGTGTTCTAATGAGAGAATTAACTTTAGTTTTCGGCCTAAATATCATAGCTATTGTTTTATTGGTATTTATTCTTAAAGCGTTTTTATCGGTCCATTCTCCTAATTTATCTAGTACTGTGTTGGCCATAAATATAAGTTGATGTGCCTCATCAGCAGTAAAAAGAAGCGTCGCATCGTCAGCATATATAACAAATTTTGTTGTCTCGTCAATATTCACAATATCATTGACATAAACGTTAAAAAGAAAAGGCCCTAAGATACTGCTTTGAGGTACGCCCGATATTACCGATTTGATTGTGGAAATGAAATTATTACAACAAACGTATTGTTTGCGGTTTCAAGATAGGATTTGAGAAGAGTTAAAGCTTGTACGTGAATTCCATAATATTGCAGCTTTTTCAATAATAGTTCATGGTTTAGAAAATCAAAAGCCTTAGTAAAGTCTACGTAAATACCAAGTTCTTGTTTTCGTTTCTCGTGATTTCCTGAAATAAATTTGTTCTGTTCAAGTAAGGCAAGTTCAGTTGATTTGTGCTTTCTAAATCCAAACTGGGATTTTTAATTAGCTTATGTTTGTCAAAAATGTTAGACAAGAGGGTATGAATAACTTGTTTCAAGTCCTTTTGAAAAAGACTGGCAGTATTGACAGAAGTCTATAGTTATTAATGTCATTCCGATCTGCCTTCTTGTGCAGAACGGAAGCCTTGGCTACTTGCATACGCACAGGAAATATTCCTCTCGATATGCACAAGTTGAAAATATGTGTTACATAGGGCGTTATAGTGTCTAGAACATATTTTACTGGCTTAATTTGGATATCATCAACATCTGTACTCGTAGTGTTCTTTAAATTCATAAACACAGAAAACACCTCGGTATCAATAACGGGATCTAGAAAAACAGAATTATCATTCCTTTTTTCAATGTATGAACAGGCTTCATTACTATATGCGTTGTAGCTCAGTTTACAAAATGGTCGTTAATCGCATTAACTAAAGCAACACCTGTAAGTTCTGTACCATTCACACAAAGCTTTTCCACACCAACATGAGACCATTCACATTGTAGGATGGAATTAATCCTTTCCATAGAACATCAACACGTCCATTGACGAGCCCAATTTCCCATCAGTAATCCTTCTTTGCCTTTTGAAGTTCCTTTCTTAGCCTATTTCTATATAATTTGAAATTGTTTTGATCCATCTGATCTCTTGTTTTATTGAATTTCTCGAACAATCGATTTTTTATATTAATTTTCGATAAGAGGTCTGGGGTAATCCAGGGCTTAAGAATTCTTTTGGATGTTTTAAATGTCTTATACAAAAAATTGCTTGCATGCAGTTTTTTCTAACCTGTTCAGAAAGAGATTGTACGCTACGTCAGGGTTTATTTCATTAACAACGTCAGACCAAATTTCATTTCTAATACATTCACGAAACCTTTCAAGGCCTTTCAAGGTGATCAAGTGTGATATCTTGAAAACGACTGAAGGATTTTCTTTTATTTTTATGATATCGCTTGCCTGTCATGCCAAGGAAAGTTGGCAAATGGTCACCTATATGATAATTTAAAATTCCGCTAATCACACAAGGGTTATCAACATTTGTGATAAAGAGATCAATAAGGGTTTCCGTATTTTTGTTATTCTAGTTGGTTTGGTCATCACATTAACACAGTCATACGTAGCAAGCAGAAAATCGAATTCATTTTAGGTGTGGTAATAAGTAGCATGTTAATATTAGAGCCGCCTCCAATAACCACAGTTAGCTTATTCTCACTACAGAACCCCAGGAGAGTGTCAAGAAAGCAAGAAAATTCGAAATGTTGCCATCAGGTGGACGGCAAACTACAGAAACAAGCGTATTATCTGTCAGCAAAGACAGGATTTCATAATCACTAGAGATAGAGCAAAAACACGGTAACAGTTCACAGTCCATGCCTTCTTTTATGAGTGCACACGCACCTCCACCACGACTAGTGGTGCGATTTAAACAATAGGCATTGTAGGATAGCAAATGAAAAACGTCCCCTTCATCTGAATACCAAGTTTCCGTTAACATAATTACATCGAAAGGAATTCCAAACTGTCTAAAAGACATTCGAGTTCAATGACTTTGTTCTTTGCAGAACGTACATTTAAACGAAAAGCCCGTAGGGAAATATTAGAACATGAGCTTAGGTGTTGTTCCAAATCAGTAAGTAGTAGATAAAGCGAATCCATCAAGTTATAACTGATGCGTCATATTCACGTAGGCAGAACTAGGAGTCAAGTGCAAGCAAATCATCTTCGTTCTTTACGATGTAGAGCGCTCGCCATCCTTACGCCTGACAAAAAGCTTTCCGTTCCGGTGCCAGACATACAAGAATCCTTTCCTTTTCGCCCATTCTTTTGTCTTGGCCAGCAGCTCCCTGTTATACGTGGTCATGTTTTCGCTGACGTACGCGCTGATACCAGCGTTTCTCAGCCTAGCCCTCCTGTCCAACCAGGCGTCCCTCGTGGTCTGCGATGCAAACTTGATAATAATTCCCAGAATTTTATCAGGCTTTGACGGTGATCTGTGGACAGCTGTGACGTCACTTTGAGACAGTTCGGGCATTCCCAACTTTTCTGCTATCTTCTTCACTTCGCTTATCAAGTCTTCACCTTCAGTTTTCGGGATGCCGTGGAATTCTAAGTTAAGCTTTCTGCTTCGCCACTCGAGGTCATTCACTTGGAGCTTCAGTTGTTTTAGCTTTGCCTCTTTTTCGCTTTGCTCGATTGCCTCGACGCGTTTTTTTAGGTCCTTTAGCTCGCGGTCCTGTTCTTTCATATGGCTTAGGATGCTATCATATTGATCAGACATAAGCTGAACCGACGTTTCGATTCCGACAACTGTCTCCTTTAAGGACAGAAGGTCATCCAGTTTTCTGTTAGTATTTGCTAACAGCAGAGACGTGTCTTCCCGCATTTTTGTTTACCCCACTTTTGCGTCAGCCGGCAAGCTGGACACTTCCACGCATTACCGTACGCCTCCCCTTTCGTCTTCAGCGTCGCTTCAGACACTCCCGCGCATGGCCCGGAGTGATGCGAATACTCACATTCAGCAGAAGAAATCGACAGTTCCTCATTGAGCACCGTTTCCTGGCATTTCTGACACAAAGTTCCAGCCATCTACGCGTGCAATCACGTGACAAACAAAAACACACTCAGGCAGCAGCAGCGGCAGTGATAAAGTGGAATATTTAGGTATAGGAGGCAGTAACCAACCTGCAAGGGCGTACAGGAGAGATTAAATCCTTGTCCCGTCACTCGCCGCCGCTGCCGCCAGAATATGCCGCCGCTGTAGTAGGCAGCTTTGTAAGGCGGGATGGAAGGATGACATGGATGTCTACAGGTTCCAGGGCCGTCAGTGGGTCGATCCTTTTCCTCGTTGAGAACGGCTCTTGGTGAATCGGCTGTAGCGGTGTGGCTGTGTGAACCCAGTAAAATGGTTAGGAATAAACCTTGACAGGGATTTATCGTTGTGTACGCATATGACGTACCTGTGCAAACGGTTAAGAGGTGTTTCATGTTCTCTTTACAATATTAAATAGTGTTTACTATTTTCTGCTAGAGAAATTATAGCAAACGCTTTGGCAGAGAGTTATGCACAATATTGTATAACCCTCTTTCAGTGGTGTTCTTTGTTTTGACAAGCGATAATTAATTATTTATTGAAAGGTATGTCACGGAGTGTTGCGTTTGACAGGGCCAAGGTCTCTAGATTTTGTGTACTCAAAGAATTACGCCTGCTGTGTTCCGGGGCGCCAATGAAATAATCACTACGATTTCGCATACCGCGAATTCTTACAAAATATGGTTAAAGTACGCGGATGTATTATGTGCCCAAGTATTTAATAGCATGCCAGACCCTTACTTGCTGTCACATCGAGCCAAAACCTTAAAAGGATACTACGGAATCTAGATCAGTGAAACTCGACAGGTAGATGGTTGCCATTTATGCGTTAGCATTAGGACGTTCCTATTGACGGAAGCGCTGCGATGTTTTTCGCTTGTCAGCACTTGGGAGAGAGGAAGAAAGCGGGGGACAGTGGGACATGCGGGACGGTCTCTTTGGTCCGAAGTGGTGACGTCAGCACGCACCAACGTCGCCGTCTCCCCCGGTGCTGACAAACTGACAGACGCCGGTGGATTTTCGTCAAAATGAGCCCTTTCGCTTTCGGCAAAGTCACGCGCAGAGCTGGCGGGGAGCCACAGAGGAGGGTGCGCAGCGCTACACCTCAGAGATAACAGAGCCGTAGTGCTAATTGAGATAGCGTTCATCAGAGGAGACGAATGCTGGACGCAGGTTGAAAACAAGTGCTTCGTGAGCATTCGGCTCCGAGTCAGATTTGAGCCGAACGTTAACGCAATCGTCGTGTCTAATCTGTGGCCAGCGTACGCCTTTTCTGATGACGCCATCTCATTCAGCACTACGGCTTTGTTATTTAGGAAGTGTTGCGCCGCAGCGCGGCGGAACCCGGGCGTGCTCAGTTGCCGCTCTGCGGATACTGGTTTTTCTTCGCTGTGAGTTTCTGTAGTAGCGATGCGAGGGCTGTGATGGTGTGTTTCATTAAAACGATAGATGTGGTTCCCTCCACGAGTGATATGGATGCGGTTTCTTACACAAGTAGTTTAGATGTGGCTCTCTCGACCTGTGATATTAATCACCCTATCGGAGGACGTCAACATACTCTGACAGGCGGAGTGCAGAAGAGTTGTGAAAAATGTTACAGGAAGATCCATTGGCGAATTATTAGGGAATCAGTTCGAATTACCCCTGGAAAAAGCCACACACGCCATCCTTTGGCGAACGCTAACTCTGACCTCGTAGCGAGGCCAAAAGTTACAAAGAAAAAAGAGGGAAAGCAAAGAGAAATTGAAAAGTCAAAAGGTAAGGGGTCAGCTTTAGCCTTTCCCAAAGGGAACGTGTATGGTGTTTGCACGGGTCCTCCTAGCGCATAAGCTAAGAATCCATCAATGGATCTTCCTGTAAGTAAACTTCCCAAATATACATGTCTGTCCACGATATAGTTTCTAATGTGTGATGTTGCTGTTTTTTGTTTGCTTGAATGTATACCTTCGTTAATGTATGAACATTTCATTTTGTGTTGCATATTGAATTTGCCATCTGACGTGCCGTCAGACCAGTAACACAAGCCCCTGAGGCTCAAACCGGCTCTTTATTATACTTCTTGGAAATATATGGCTTGTAAATAAAGATTATATTTTATTCATTTATATAGTAAACTCCATCCCACTGCCCTTTGAAAGATGTGCACACGTTTCACATATTGGGGACAATCGGTGACAATAACCCTCAGCTAATATTTATTTCTTCCCGACTGAACCCCTCTGGGCCCTCACATACACCAAGAGTACCCGTATAAACCGTGAGTCGAGAAAGCGCTACCCACTTATCTTTCTTTCTTTGTTTACACCTTCAAAAATGTAATTTTGCTGCATCGAGTGTCATTGAAAGTTGATCTGTAATACTATCTACAAAAGCCTTTCTAATAACTGTCCTCACCACTCTTTTTCATGAAATGTTAGCAAAAAACAGTACCATTCAATTCCGTGAAAACTATTACATTCCTGAAGGGTCCTTGCTATTTTGGAGTTAGCAGAGCTATGTTATACACATCTCTAATGCTGCTTTAAACGGTTGGTTATTTACACAACGTTTAGTTTGGCCGACCTAAGAAAACCCAGACGCCATCGGAATGTCATAAACAATTAACGCTTCTGAAATAACCAACCGAAGAATTTCTGTGTTCATTTTGGCTCCCATGTTGTCCGCTTAAGAAAGGCGTCAGTTTGCTCAGACTGGAGTCATTCGTGCACACTACTTTTACACTGAACTTTTCGTGATGGAAAGTAAATTGTGAAAGTACCCATACAAATTAAACATATATTACCTTGTTGAGTTTTGTATCCGGCCCCCTCTTCAACCCATATATCTTCATTACAGGTTATATGCAAAACTTGCACTATGATATTTTTCTATCACGTATACTTAAAGATAGGCAACTGATTTTGAGCTCACACTCGCCCTTTGTGTAAACAAGATTTCTTGAAGTCATTGTTTTACAAAGATATGATCATACATCTTTAGACTAACTTGGAATGGAAAGTTTTAACGATAACAAAGGTGGTTTGGGCGCCGGTTTGCCATGCTCCCCACAAAGTGCTGCCCACATACATCCTAAATCTAAGAATTGCATAACTCTACCAACAGGTCCTTCATCACAGAATACCAATAGACAATTCCGCCAATTTAGCGCCATCTAGTGGAGGCTGTTTAAAACTTTACTCGGGCGCTGTGGATGGCCATTATCAGCCATTAATGATAATGCAGAGTGTTCAAAATACTTGAGGTCCCGTCGTCGCTCCAACGCTAGTCGCAAGTTATTTCTTCATTGCATCGTCTCGCGTCATTGTGTGCAGACAGGTATGAGTGATAATAATGTAGACATGGTGAAAAAACATGTTTTTCTGAATCAGCATATTCAGCACGTTTCTAATTCCCTGAACAGGAACGGAATGGGCACGCGAATCGCAAATACGCACAAGAATTTAGAGTGTTCTACTACCAAGGGGCAAATGTTCGTGCTATGTTAATTACTCGACCCAAAGTGTGGTCCGAGATATAGTAGCTGCCCTACCAATGCTGTCACAACAGATGCTTCGAAGGTCATTCCACACATGTGCTCCTACTATACTCATATTTTGCTGCAGCGACGATATAGAAAGATCAATGAGAAATGTCTTAAACATAAGGATAATTTTGCATAAGCTTGATTCTGGTCAAGTACGCTGCCTGTTGCCTTTACGGTATACATATTTGCTTTTGGAGGGATTCAATTGTGCGCAAGAAACTGGCGGCTGCAGTAAAATTCGACAAGGGAAACACTTTTGTTGCGAAAGGCACACACCTGGGGGTTTACGATAAGCAAATCCTGTATTACTAGGGCAAGAATGCTGTACGCAAACATCCAAGAGGCCAGGAGAGATGAAAATATAACGAAGTATACGGGACAATGCCTGCACCAGAAATTATAAATTTTAATGCCGGCACAATAAAGAAGTTACCTGAGAATAATAATTTCCACATTGTCCGCTAAAGTCCAATCGGTCACCGATTGAACTTTAGCAGAGGATGTGTAGCGTGTGGAAATATGGGAAAGGAACATAGGATAAATTTTAGCGTATAAAGGAAGCGTGGTAGATAAAATTAAGCAGCTGTGTTTAAGACGTTGTGCTTTGTTCTTCCTCAACTTCCGTCTCATATTTTTGAATGTCAATGCGATTTGTGCATAGTTATACCAGAATTCAAATGGTTAAGCATCATCTACAGCCCACCGTATTTACCCTGTGCGGGCTGGAAACACATGTAGCTAATTGTTTACGCCCTGTGCCCTCCGTTGCCGCACATATGAGTGCGCAGATTCACATAGAATAACCGGATGTTCACATAAAATGTTTTATGACAGAACAGCGAGGGAAATCGACGGTCCATGGACACGGGCGATCCAATGAGGGAACCCAGCTGTCGGACGCAACGCAACAAAGGCTCTTCGTTCATGGCGGTGCTGCCAGATTGTTTGCAACACAATGACTGCCACTAGAGCCAATGAAAGAGCACACGAAGTTGCGTCGTTCCGTGCGACCGCACTCCTCCGAACCCCAACTCG
The DNA here is from genome assembly GCA_037355805.1 of Ixodes ricinus. Lineage (NCBI taxonomy): Eukaryota > Metazoa > Arthropoda > Arachnida > Ixodida > Ixodidae > Ixodes > Ixodes ricinus. Next base: position 44,510 of record JAZHYW010016346.1, read on the forward strand.
ATTACGCCGTGGCGTCTCGGCCGATTCGAATCCCGGCTATGCTTTGTTCACCATTCAGCTGACAGTGCTGCGGAAGACACGCGCTCGTTGGAACTCTTATACGTCTATCTTTCGCCACGTGATTCCGCTCTCGCCCATACCCACGCGCAGAGAGCGGGGTCAGCTGATAGAAGGGAGGCGTTTGAATTGGTGCGGCAAGCGCGTAGATCACGCCGCGTTAGGAGCTCGGGGGCGAACGGAACTGAGCGCTATGGGTGAGTGCGCTTTGGTCGCACGCCTCACTGGTCAGCGCCTCTCGCCGTCGTCGTTGGCGCATCAATGACATTAGCGACCGAGCTCCCATTGTGCCCAACTCGTGTCGACGAAGCCGTTCCTTCCTGCCCCTCTGAATTCAGAAATTCGTCTGGCATTAATGCCCCGATGAGCGCGCCACTGTAAATTGGGAAAGAGCTTAAACAAATATATACCGAACAGTCATTTCGAAGTTAGTAATGTCGTTGGTGCTGACACGAAAGCGTTGATGTTCAGACTGGAGTCTGCTGTATAATTAGGAAACAAGTCCCGCGAGTTTGCCTACTAGCCAACCGCGTAAAACTCCTATCCCAGAAGTTTACAATAGCCGATTCATGGAAAATGAATGCCGAAGCCCAATTGATATATGAGTTCATATAATAAGGTGGTAAACATAAAAATATATATTTTTTCTAGTGACGGCTTGAAGCTGAGCTAGGTGGTTCATGCTTGTTAAAGTGCCAGCTGAACGTTCAAGTACACACACAGAGAGGCGAACAAAAAAGGCAGACACACCGCAAGTCTAATCGCATGCAGGCGTGTAGAAAAAAAGAAAACATTTTTCTTCTCGCATGCATGCTGTATATCTTTTTGAATAAATACTTTTCAGATAAAAAAAAAGCTATCTCAAGTCCTACGATATAGTTCTGCACTACCATAAGCCACATAAGAGGTTTGCCCTCCAAATTCAGACGAATGAATGATATGATTACACTATTTATTAGGAAAGCACGTTTTTGCGGGATTCGGGGGTGGAAAGGCTGGTCCTTCACAATTGGGAGATCATATTTTGTTTGCTCTCCATTTTGGCACAATACTTGGTCGGCATCAGTTCAGAGATGTATAAGTAAAGGCTCTTACTTCTTTCTCGTCAGTGAGCTTGTTTAAATAAATATCTGATGACACACTTAGAACAGATGACGCAATTTTTTGAAAGTGTTGAAGTGAGAGCTGGGACAGATGTTACTTCATCTCTTCAACTGCGTTTTTTTTTACTCAGCAGGGTTATTGTTAGCAGTGTTGAATATATAGAATAAGAATAAAACCTTGATGAATCAGTCAGCACGAACAAATACCAGTTTTGCGGAAATGTAAAATGATGAAATGATATCGCGGTCAACCAATGTACACTCATGAAATTATCTCCATCTTCGTTATTTCCCAAGTGCTTCAATACGAGCTCTCAACCGGGGCCTTTAAAGTCGATCATGCACACGTGATCACACAAGATCGCACTGTTACAATGCCCGTGCACATTGCAAAGGGCACGGGTCAAAGTTTTTCTAATGCTCATCCTTCCTTTTTGCTCTTCACCATTGCACACGTAAACATTGTTACAATAGTTACAAAATAATGGCCCAGAGTACGGTCTTCACATCCCAGCATGAGCGTATTCGTTGCTTCGGGGAGCGAGCGATGTACTTGGCACAATAATTCAGACGAACGCTGAAAATGTACCGCGCAGGAGCTCGGTATTGAAACGGTCTGTAGAGAAGGAAGAGTGAGTTCAACACGGGGATATATGGCCGAGAGAAAAGAAAAGCTCAAAGCGATTAAGGTAATATGTGGGCGCATCCCCTTCGGAATTATATGCATTGTAGGATAAAAGAAAAAAACTGCCGAAAACCACTGCTCTTACTTGAAAGACAACTATTTAGCAAATTTTCTTATCGGTATTGCGCCTAAATGATACCCCCTAGTGTCAAAATACTGTGAGGGGATCAGCAAAACTGCTGAAGGTTCTCTTTTTTGTCTAGTCCTATATTTTTTACGTCCATGAGCACAGTTTCTTGGTGGCATCAGATGATAAAAGAAAGTCACTATGTGAGGACAGTGGAGTTGTTATAAAGCGTGAAGCGCTGTCCACAGAGCCGAAGGAATAGCGGGAACTCAAGGTATAACCGTTTGTAGCAGAAAACAGAGGCGACATTGGAGGCAACGGCGAGCGGGCCAAGCAAGGCGAGTGAACTCGCTACTTCCTCGCTGTTTTCAGTGTCACGTGGGGCTAGAAAAGAGTGTACTGGATTTCGCGCGGCCGTTTGGAATTTTTGGTAAAAATAGAAGTCTCTTGAAAGTACCAGCAATATAGAATTCACGGCTTGGCAGAAAAACAATGGGAAATGTATGCATTTGAAGTCTCACAGCGTGTTATGGGCACACAAGGACTCTCCGGTGACCTTCGGAAGTACAATGGGTTCCCCAACTCTTTTCATGCACAAAAAAGAAAAGAAAAGGTGGCAATGAAGGGAGCGCGTTACAGTTTTCAACAAAAACGCTTTTAAGTGCTGAATTTGTTTAACTTTGTAGGTGTGTGGTTTCGGGAAAAAGATGAAAGGGACAAAACGTCAGTTATACCTGCGCACGGAGACAAAATAGAAAACGAACCACTGGTTGAGGCCGCCAATCCCAGATGGTACCTCACACGCTTAGATCGGCTGCATTTGATTTCGCTTTTTAACGCATAGTAGCTTTCATGTTTGTGTACTATTTGGATCTATATTGGAGTAGCAGCGTCCACAAGAAAATTTGTTTTATTTTTTCTTGCAGTGCGCAGGATTAACGGGTTATTTTGGCTTCTATTTTATTTTCCAAAAACCTTCACTTATTCGATGTGATTGCGACCAATGCACAACCTGAAGACGACTTTGTTGAGAATTTCATACCTAAATAACGCGCTGAAGTTAAGCTAGTCGGTATATTACTGAAACAAATGTCACCTAGAACGGTAGGGACAGACGTAAAAAGAAACAGACATACACACCGATTCTTAACTTTGTGTTTCGTCCCTAATGTTCTAGGTGATTTTTATTTTTATTTTGCATCAATGCACCAACTAGCTCAACTTGTAAGGTATCGGTTTGTCTGACTAGACTCAGCGACCATTGGCCTGCACAGCCGCCGAGTGGAGGCAGCGCAAAGTTGTAGTTGGTTCCGGCGGTTGCAAGATGGGGCATAATTTACGGGTGCCATCGGTAAAGTATTTAATAGACGTTGAAGCCTGACAACTAGGAGCCCGTCCGGGATTCGGAGATGTCTCATCGACCGCTTTTTATGCCGCAGGACTTTCTGAGCACGATGATGCAGCAAGCGGATGGTTTAGCGCTTCATCGTGAACAGATCGCCGCCCACATTTGCGAGCCCTTGGGAGCAGCGCCCATCGAGCTTACAGAAGACGGCTCGATCCTGAGCTGTCTCGGCCCTTGCAGCCCTTGTTATCCTCTCCTGTGGTAACGCCGGCTGTCACTGCGACCAACGGATCGCTCGATCAAGATTTAATGCATACCCTGTGGATCCCCGCACAGCCTCCCTGATTTTCTGGCTTTGGAGATCTACAGTCACCAGAAGGGATCAAAGATAAGCTCTAGAGTCACTGCCAAATCCACGGTGTCGCGCCAGAGGATCGCATCAGCCCTGTCGTTCCCACAGTTCTCGACGGAAGTGCCCAGCTGTTGTTTCGCTTCGCGGGGAGTTTACGAGCTGGGGCAGCTTCGTCACCGCGTTCCATAGTCAGTTTGCGCCGGTGTGCAAGAAGAAGCGACTGAAAGAGGAGATGCGGAAACGAACTCAACAACCCGAGGAAAACCAGAAGCTGTTGATATATCTTATCAGCACTTCCTACGATAGGATCAGCGAGCCTGTGAGAGATGGGCAGAAAGTTGAGGGTAATTCAAACGCGTCGCCGTGCATGCGTTTTCAGCATTCAGTTTGATTTTCTAAATATGGTACATCGCATTTTCCTGGGACTCATTGTTTCAAAACTGTTTAAATGTCAATTAATAATAGCGCTCAAATTGTTGCGACACCGCGGCAATACTGAGTTGTGTACATTTTTACTAAACTTGTAATAGATGCCTTTCACAGAAGAGGACACTCGTTCCGTCAGATGTGCTCGTGGACAATCATCCTCAACACTTAATTTTTTAAAGAGCGGAACAGGAACCGTGCTGGCTGAGGTTTCCTCTTCCGAACTCCCTTCACGAATGCCGCTACCAGCGCACCTTCTGGCAATACGGCTAACTCATTCTTCGACCACCGCACTTTCGTCTTCGAAACGTTGTTCAGCGACGAGGTCCTCTCAGGCACTTCGTTGTATGACGCTTTGGTCGATTCTCGACGCAGCACCCAGTACAGATTCTGGACGATATGTTGGGCTTGTCAGCCGAGGACGGCGTTCCACAACGTTGTCCACAAGTCATACGGTGAATATGCGCTTGGAGCAGCCATTTCTCACTTCCGAACCGTTTGAGCAAAACAAAAGAAAGATCGGCGTCAACGACCACAGCACTACCACGAGAAAATAAAATTGACAGCGGCATTACAAGTAGATTTCTGTAATTCATGAAATGCATTAGAAGGAATTGGCAGGGGGGGGGGGTGTCACGTGACGTATAATTTTTCGTTATGTATAGCTGGGAAACTTAATGGTTGTATAGGTCACGTGACGTCAGGTGACATGACATCGAGTTTTCCTGTAACATTTAGCGTTGCTACTGAATTGGTCTTTACAAAGTAATGGCGCCGAAAACACAGACAAGGACTAAGAAGTGAAAAAACACACCCTCAGAGGCTTGTGAAAAAGCCTCAGAGGAATAGAAAAACCCGTTAGCGAGAATCCTAATATGGGGCCGGCGGTTATTCTATAATTACACGTAGTATCACATAACTTAAAGAAAATAGCTTAATTCAACGTTCCTGTTGGTTTCTCAGCTCCAAATGGGATGGTTCGACTTCACCACAAAATCAACAGCACCGGGCAAGAGTCTGATCCTTGCAGACTGTTGTAACAAAACCTCTTTCGCCTCGAGGCTTGCTCTGACGCTCTTATTGGGTCGCGTGGGCTGCAGCCCCCACACTTAGAAAGTTTTCGTAAAACCGAGTATAGCCAGATTTAAAAAAAAAAAATGTCAAGAGTACTAATACTCATGAGAATAAACCAAGAGTAGCTGTTTACGAAGAAGGAAACGCATGTTGGTGAAGATGCAGTATATATTAAAATTTCCTCTTTGTCAGCAAAACTTCGTCTTTTTTGTTCCCAGTGCAATAACGCTACTCAGAATAATCTCCCTCTCTTTTACCCCATCAAAGAAGTCTACTGGTAGCACTCTGCGCGATTTTCTCCCCTTCGGGCGTCAAGATTATATCTCCCTCTTCTGCGCGTATATTTATAGTTTGGCGAAACTTTTACGTTGACGAGCGAAAGCGTGATACAGAAGAGGCGGGGCCCAGCTGTAGTCAAGTGGAAATTATCCGGGACTGGAGAAAGAGTGGGCATCGTGGAAAGAGGGAAAAGAACGGCTTGGGAAGAGAGGCATCGCTTTGCGCCTCGAATCTTCGCGGGGGACTTCCTTTGGCTGTCGCCGCTCACAGAGGCGCGCACGACCGATCCTGCACGCAGGCTTGCAACTGTCAAGATCTTCCTTCCGTGTGTCAACAAAACTGTTGTAGGCGTTACTGAAAAAAGTAATGAAATACGCTACTCGTTTCTCGCTAAATAAAAGAACGCGTTTCCGACCTACGTTGCATCAACATAAGACGAACGCGTTAGCGTTAACGACAGAATGTGACGCACGCTACTTTTGTGTAACATCTTATTTATAAATTAAAGGAAACTGCGTTTCTGCAGCGACAGCGTTTTTCCACACTGCGACGAAGGGCGTGCGAGTTGAGGTTTTTGCTCAATTGTGTCTTTTTGCATGGGGATAAGAAAGGCAATATTTTGAAGGTACGTAGAATGAGTGGAATAACTAATGGCTTGGTGCCTATACTTTGTTTCAGCGTGGGGACAATCAAGCAACGTAAAATGCGCAACTCACGTAACTTTGTTTTTTGGTTGTTGTGAATGATTGGTTCAGCGATGATAGAGCTCGTACGGAAACACAATGAACATCATAATGGTCCCCTTTTGACGCTGTACGATTGGTCTGACCAGCTTGTTGTAGTGTCTTGGCCAAGGATGATGTGGACGTCCGTCAGTAGTTATGGAAGACGTTTATTCCATGACTGTACAGAACGAAGGGCTACAGGCTTCCTCCGCACGCTCACTAAACTAGTCTCACCGACGGCTGGGAAAGGGGGTACACTCGCTAGAAGTGAAGGGGAAAACATTTTATACAATCTTATCATCCCTTCATGTTTAGTTTACTTGACACGCGTTAATATAAATAATTACAGTACAAACATAATTTTAAGGCTGGAAACGGTCAGGTTGCCGTTGGTCCCTGCTTGAGTAACGCCGGTCTTGGATATGCGGGATTCCAGTGTCGCTTGTGATTAATGCTTCTGGCAGGAGGTCCGCTGGCAGGTCCTTTGCAGTGGTTGGCGGCTCTTTGAGCTCTGCAGAACATGGTGAAAGGAGGGATCACGGCTGGCTTGCGACGACATCTCCAACCTGTCCCTCAGTCATCCACTTGAGCCCGGACGACGTCATTACGATGTCTGAGCCAGGTGAAGACACCGCGGGAGATTGCACTTTAACCCTGTAAGACACCGGACCAGTTCGTTTAAGCGCAGTTGCAGGAAACCACTTCGGTCCAGGCCGAAAATTCAGGACACCGACGCTTTCCCCTCCGAAAAACCTCCTTCCCGCGTCTTCCTGTAAAGATTCTGGCGGAACTGACGTGCAGCCACTCGCTCCTGGAGGGAAGGCTTTACCGTGTCCAGTCTCGTTCGAAGTCGCGGCTGCAGGAGCAAAACTAACGGACACGCTCCAGTGGTGGCGTGGGTGGTGTTTCTATACGCGAGTACGAAATCCTGCAGCGTCTCACTAACCGGACCCCCGTTGTTCTTGAGCAGGGCAGCCTTGAGGGGTTGGACAAAGCGCTCAGCCAAACCATTGCTACAAGAATGGTATGACGCAACGCGAACATGTCGTGTCCCTATATTCTTGAGGTAGGCTCAAGTTTTGTTGACGTAAATTGGTGGCCCCTTTATCGGGTATGAGAGTTTCCGGAAATTGAAAACGAGAAAGCAACTCGTGCAAAATGCAATAGTTCTCTCAGAGTTCGTGCTCTTTATGGGGAACTCTTCCGGCCACTTAGCGTGCGCACTGACCATGACTAAAACGTGAGACCTCGATAGGGGCCCACGAAATCGCCGTGCACTCGCAACCACGTTTGTGTAGTCAAGCCAACGGATGCTGAGCAGCCTTGGAATAAAGATTGCGTTGATTCTGGCATGCTACGAAAGACTGTACTTGGCGTTTGATGTCTTTGTGCATGGTAGGCCACCAGCCATAGCTCCGCACCAGCTCCTTCGTGCGAACGATCGCCGGGTGCCCCTGATGCAGTTCGTCCAGCGGGTGCTTCTGAAATATTGCCGGAGCAACGACGCGCCCTGGCGCCCAAAAACTCACACCATCTTTGAAAGAAGGGTTTCAGCTCGTTGTCTGCGACATGACTTGGCCATCCCGCAAAAACATGATGCATGATGTTCTTCAAAACCGGCTGTCGCGCAGTCACCCGAGCAAGGTGACGGCAGTGGACAGGCATTGTCTCAAAACGCAGCACGTAGAAATGCTCGTCCGCTAACTCGTCTGGCGGTTTGTTGTCAAGCAAGGGCAGCCGCGAAAGACAGTCTGCGTCAGCGTTTTCCGTTGACGATTTAAAGTTAAGCGTGTACGAATACGGTATCAAGGTGACGGCCGAACGCTGCAGTCTCGCAGGAGCGATAGATGGTATGCCTGTCTTGGGCCGAAACATTGTCTGAAGCGGCTTATGGTCAGTTACCAGAACAAAAGAGCTGCAAAACAAGTAGTAATGAAATTTGCGAACGCCAAAAGCTACATACAGAGCCTTTTCTTTTTCTGATTGGCTGTAGCCAACCTCAGCTTTCGACAAGGTACGTGAAGAGTACGCAACTGGACGACACGTTCCGTCTTGCCAGATATCTGACAAAACGGCACCCACATCATACGCCGACACTTTGCACGATAGTTGGAGGGAGCGTTCGGATTGTAGAGCTTCATTACTTGTGCTGACGACAGTAGCTTCTTGACATTCTGAAAGACCGCTTCGCATTGCCTGCTCCAAGTCCGGGGTGCATCACTTCGTAATAGCACGTTCAAGGGGTGAAGAAGGGTCGACAAATGCGGTATGAACTTTCCGTAATTGTTCACGAGTCCGAGCAACGAACGCAGCTGCCGCTTATGGCAGGACTTGGCGCGTTCCTTATCGCATCCACCTTCTCGTCAGCATGTCGAACACCGTTCGCGTTGATAACAAGACCGAGGTACTGCAGCTGGTCGCGGAAGAACTCGTTCTTGGAAGGCTTGACACGGATCATGCGTTCCGTTGGTCGTTTCAGCAAAGCTTCCAAGTTATTTAGTTATTCCGCTTGTGTTCTTAGCGTAACCAACATATCGTCAATATAGCCCGTGGTGCCGTCGAGGTCTCGGAGCACGTGATGCCGTCGAGGTCTCGGAGCAGGTTATTCATAATCTTTTGGAATATCGCTGGTGCAGTGGCCACTCCGAAAGAAAGTCTATTGCCCGCATACAACCCCTTGTGGGTGTTAGCATAAGATGACGGCTGTACATCTAAACGGTGGTTTTGAAAAGCGCAAATGACTAAAAAGAGAAGGAGGGGACAGGACAGAGCGCTGTTCGCTCTTTCCTGTCCTCTCCTGGCTGCACTGTTCATCGACCTTGACCTGCTGGTACGCACAATTGAGATCGATTATCGTAAACTTCTAAACTCGAGCCAGTACGGATAATAGCTCATCTATACGAGGTAGAGGATACTTCTCGCTCTCCAAGATAGGATTTAGTGTGACCTTATAATCACCACATAGCCTAATAGACGCATCCCGTTTCAACCACAAGCACTATGGGCGTTGCAAAATAGCTGCTTGCAACTGGCGTTATGACGCCTAGAGCTTCGAGCTCGTTCAGCTCGCTCTCCACAGCCTCACGTAGTGCGTAAGGAACATTCCGTGCCTTCATAAATCTTGCTTCGTGGTTGTAATTGAAATGCAGCTTCGCTTGCTCTCCTTTAATGGTGCCCAGCTCGTCCGAAATCAGGTCCTGGTACATTTGGAGAGCTGCGCCGAGCTCAGGATGTAGGCCGGGTGACGCTTCGGGCTGACGACTTCTTATGAGGTGAAGGCCCTGCACAGCTGACCAGTCAAGCTTAATTTGCTGCAACCAGTCGCGTCCGAGAAGTGGAGGGCCTGCTTGATTCAAGACGTACAGCGGTAGTGTTCGCGTTTGTCAATTAAGTTGCAATCAAACCACGACAAGCCCACGGGGTCGAACCACTGCGCCAGTGAATGTGCAGAGCTGCAAGTCCGTCTTTTCTAACCGGAGACATACAAAATGCTGCTCGTAATGCTGGACGGAAATGACAGATACTGCCGCTTCCGTATCTAAATCCATCTCGAGTGGAACGCCTTCGGTAGTCGTGGTGACTATTATGGGATACGCCTTGACGCTCGTTATCACTCTCAACTCCGACAAGGAAACTTCGCCACCGTCATCGAGTGTTCGTAGGCATGACCTGGTTTGTACTGGCTCGCTTCGTTTTCTGTGACCTATCACACCCGCTGATGTGTCCTCGTGTGTTACATTTGTAACACGTTGCGTTGGCGTGAGGACATAACGCAGCACGATGTTTTGGCGAGCCGCAGCGATAGCACTGACTGGTTCTTGCGCCCGAGCTTGACTGGTTCTGTCGCATTGCATGCACGTTCAGTTCACTGTCAGACTTCGCAGTGCGTTTTCGTGGCGTTTTTCAACGCCGCTTCTAATGACAGAGAACGTTCTACAGCTTTCTGAAATGTGAGATGCTGATCTTCCGTTAATAAGCTGCGCTGAATATCAACGCGTTGCAAGCCACACACGAATCTGTCACGAAGGGACTCGTCTAGAAAATTCCCGAATTCACATGTCTGGGCTGCGCTTCCGTAGCTCTGCGACGAACTGCGAGATTGTTTCCGCTTCTGTTTGCACCTTCTATAGAACTTCGCTCTTTCCGCAAATTATCGAGGGTTTCGGCGACAGGTGATTTCGCAATACCTCCAGCAAAGGTTGAACGGCATCGCTGTCGGTGCCGCTGGTGCAGTTAGTGATTTTAACAAGGCGTGAGGTTTTTGGTCCACGAGGCTGACCAAGGCGTCGACTTGGTGCTCTTCTGAACCTTACTAACGCGAAGATACGCCGTGAGCCGCTCTTCGTACGAATAGCCAATCGCTGGTGGAATCATCAAAATGTACTACTTGCTCCAGTTGCGGTGTACATGGGAACGTTGACGGAACCTTGCTCTTTGAGCAGAGGATGAGGCCGCGGTGCTAGTCTACGACTAACAGCTCTAGAGCTTGAAGAATCCCACCCTTGTCGCCAATATGTGGTGTCTTGCCCAGGGATGGTGCGGACGTCCGTCAGTGGTAATGGAAGACGTTTATTCCATGACTGTACAGGACGACAGTGCCACAGGCTTCCGGCGCACGCTCGCTTATCTAGATTGAAATTAGCTGTTGGCTGCTTGGTCAAACATCTTAATTACAACAACGCAAAGGACAAGAACAGAACAAAGATATGAACAGGACAAGGGCTACTATCAACTGGTTTTAATGCATATGTAGAAAGACGAAAATGAGAGAAATACTAAATTAAAATGCTAATTGTATTCGCCCGAAAATTGTTTAAAAATTATTTAATAAAAAATAACAACATATAATTGAAAGAATGAGACCGATAAAAAAAAAATCAGTGGATTAATGAAACAATTTAAGGTACCCTATCTCTTCCTCGAGAGTGATATTGATGGTGTGCTAATGCACGTGTCTCATCTTTCTATTACAGTTTTGTCTCAAATATTCCTCTCGCTCTGTTGTCCGGAAAGCGATTGAGGACTTTTACGGTCTGACTAAATAGGAGGTACGTTTACTACGTCTGATATATGTGGCCAGGTGTTCTTGAAAAGTGAGCAAACTTGTGGAAAGTCATGTCTCGTAGTCGTACATTTACGCAGCGCCCAGATTGACCAACGTAGCACTTTCCGACATGTGTACGAATTTCGTATACTGATGTTGACGCTGCAGTTGACATACTTGTGTGGGTGCTAGGACTGAGAATTTTCTTCGTCATTCGTTCTGGGAGTTGATTTTCGGACAGTTTTTAAGTTCATCAGAGCTGATGTTACAAAATGTATGTCATAGTTTGACGCTATTGTTTACAAGTTTTGTGAGATTTTGTGTTGGTAGGGTGTCACTGCCGGTCGGCGTGTCTTTCTTTTCTTCTTCTTTCATTA
>JAZHYW010016347.1:0-14045 GCA_037355805.1 Ixodes ricinus
TGTACCTATCAAATCTGTTCGAAGCCGTGGGTCATCCAAGGCACGCATTCGATATTAAAAATAGAAAATATAATGAGCCCCATTTTCGTGGCCTCCAGCAAGCTTTCGCAAATGCGTTGATGAATAAAAAGAGCGGCGCTGATCGCAGGCACACTATATGGGCTACGTCATTTTCGTAAATGGCAACGTACCGCATGCGACGCAATGGGGGCGCAGGACGGACCAAACGCCGGCGATGGACGTGGGGCCGCTTCCGCCTGGGGCTGTCGTTCGTGGAGCCGGCCAATCGGTCCTCAAGACCTGCAGTCTCGAAGCTGGTGACCGGGCAGAACACCGAACCTGCCTGAAGCCGAAGGCCACACATAGAATCCACTACGCAGTGGTTCTCAAATGGGGGTCCGCGGACCGTTTGGGGTCCGCAAAGGCATTCTAGGGGTCCGCGAAGCCCTGCCTTATCTGATCAAGCCCGACAATAAAAGTTGTATTACTTCAGGTTGAGAAGAGACATTTCAATTTCCGGGTGAGTTTTTTCTGGTGTGTACATCAAGGAAAAGTGTACTTCACACTAACCCTTCGTTATCTCCACTTATTACCTCATCATGATAACTAACATATACTTTTCCCTTCCCCTCACCACCGAACGATGCCTTCCATCATCTTTGCTTATCCACAAAGGGTCCGCGAAACATCAATGGTTGAGAATCACTGCACTACACTATCAACCTTGGGTACAAGTGACAAATCCTCTCGTGTTCATTGTTGGGAGTGCCTGCAGATTAGCCTTTGTGAGCGCATCCCCGTTCTGTCCTTCAAGGAGCTGCTGCATTTCTACTCCTGCTCCTTTTTTCTTTCTATTTCTAATCTGAGAGGCGTGGTAGAAAGTGTGCATTGGCCAGACCAATCAACCGTAAGCTTTTTATCGCTCGACTCCGCTCTCTGTGCGCGGGTAACGGCAGAAGCGTGATCGCGTGGTTTGGACAAAGGACGCATTTGCCGTTCCCAATCGCGGAGTGCCCTGCTTGGGGACCCTGTGCTTACCTAGTTTGGGAGTGGCGCGGCCTGCGGGGCTGCTGCGGGGCTTCTATGGTAAATGGTATCTTGTCGAAAAGTCCTACCCGTATTTCGGCAACAAGCGATTCCTTCAAAGAAGCCCAATAGATTCTTGTGGTGCGTTCAGTGTTGGGCTCGGCAAATGACAGCTTGTTCTACCATCGTGTTTAATCTTCACGGAGACCTTCCTTCTGGTGTTTGTGTTCGAGTGTTTGTTCTGCAGTACCCATGTCGACACGTATCTCGGATTACATCTTTGAAGTCCGGTATCGTCAACGTAAGTGCGCTGCAACCTACTTCGCGGCAAGTGACCGTTCTTCTGCCGGTATTATTCCGGATTACCTCTAGAATTAGGAAATGTCTACTTCCTCACTGCCGGGAGATTAATTTCCCCGAAGTTCTGCCGGCAGTCACCTTCCACTGGCTGTCTGTAATCATGTCACAACTGCAGGTACAATACTGAATTTTATTCTCTCTGCGTTTCGTCATAATACTTTTCACAGCCAACTTCACGTAGATACACGTTTTATGGACACACGTTTTGTCGACATTAACGTGTCATCGACATTCGTTAAGCGAATTGCACGCTTTTAGTGCGGCAATTCGTCGCGCCTGTATTCCTGAGGCGCGTTCCCACGGACCCAGCCCACCCTTTCGCGCCGCTTCTTGGGTTAGCCTAAAGCGGCTAATTACAACAAAAAATAAGCTGTTCTTAGCTGTTCATGAAACATCGCGTGCTGATGAAACGATCTGTCAATTAAATGTCGTTCGATGAACTGATTGCACCAATAATGAGTGGCGACTGCCACCGAAATTTCGGGGGACAAATTCTGCCGGCTGACGCGAGACTGGACACTACCCAAGAATTACCCTGGTTGTTGTTTGCTTTGCAATCTTCTCAGTTGTATAACAGCTGAGTAGTACCTCTTTACATAATACAAATTGCTTAGTTTGTACGTGTATACAGAATAGGCTGTGTGTAATAAACGTCTAGGAGATTTCAAACAATCCATTGTATATGTTGACCTTCCTTTTGAAAAACAGCTCGGCGAGTGCATTTGAAAACCGCTGGCGTTAGTGCAAACCGTTGGGCGAGTGCAACGATGGCCCTGACATGACAGTATGAAAGATTTGCTTATAGCATGGAGATAGTGCTTTTCTAGGTTCAGAAGTTAAATTATTCCTAAATTCCTTAAAAGTTGAGATATTGTTTGGGTCCCTCGTTTTCAGGAAAGCTGTGTATCGGTGGTCTTTTTGATGCATCATTTTAATGTGTACGGCGGTCACCCAGGGTTTCCTTATGTTTTGGTTTACGGTTACGGTTTGGAACGGAAAATGCCAATGATAAAGTTCTTTAAAAGAGTCTAAAAAGTATTTTAAAAGACATCGACGTTTAAGCTAGAATAAACAAAGCTCCAGTCACAGTTAAGAACTGCATTCCTAAATGCCAGGAGGCATTCATCGGACATTTTGCGGAAAGTGGCGGTAGTTTTTACTTTTTTAGGTGTTTCATAATTTTGCACCGACAAGAAAATGGGAATGTGGTCACTGATACTACAGCTTATAGTGCCAGACACCTTAACTTTGGTTGTAACGTTCGTAATAAAAATATCAATTGCGTTTGACGTGGTTTGGGTGATTCGTAGTAGCAGACATAATTACATTTACAAAGCCGTTAGCGTTAGAGTACTACTGAGAGAATTTGAATAGAAGGAGTCATCTAATATGTTAACATAGAAATCGCCGCCTAGAACAAGGCGATAGTTATTTACCGAGACATAGTCAAAGAGGCGCTCAAGAAAAGAAATGAAGTTTCCAAAATCTGCCGAAGGGGGTGGTATAGAACAGGAAATATAGTGTTACCACATTTTAGACTTAGTATCTCATAATCGCTTAATATTTGAGAAAACGCATCTAGCAACTTACATTTAGTAAAACATTTTACGTGAATATGGAAACATCATTACCACGTTTATCTGTTCGGTTCAAATAGAAGTGATTATAACCAGGTAAAATGAGCATGTCAGCTTCAGGCTGATACCAGCTTTCCGTAAACATTATTATGTCAAAAGAAAACACAGCACTGATCCAAATGTGATATGATACTGTCATGTTTATTTGTTACGGAACGGGCGTTTAGGTGATATATTACAGTGTTATCTTTCGATGACAAACAATGACCAAGGTCTTTAGGCAAAACTAACTCCCTGTATTCCATTGCAAATTTAAAAAAAAAAAACACAAAGAGGCTGGGTAGATAAGCTAACTAATCTTCTCGATGTCAGCTTTATTTTTGATTGGAACGAGTGGGGAACCGTCGGCTTGACGAGCAAGTATTTTCCCATTGCTCACCCAGACATGTTTCCAGTTCGACTGCCGCTTCTTAGGAATAGCTTTGCCAGGGATACGTTTTAATGACAGGCGTAGATGCTCGTTCACAAATAGCGGCGTATTTGTGTCGAGGCCTCCATCCGAGTTTGTAAGGCGCTTCTTTTTTGCTTTCGGAAGTATTGCATCGCGCTTGCTGCGGTTTACAAGCTGTAGGATTATGTTTGTAGTCTCAGTGTCCCGCGTCGGTACATGATGACAGATGGCAATATCCGTTCGAGTAATTGGTTCGCCAATTGATTCTCCCAGTTTTCGAACGACATCTGGAAGTACTTCAGCATCACGCTTGAGGACTCCTTTAGTTTCCAGATTGGTGTTCCTCGAGTACTGCTCAGCGTCCGTAAGCCGGTCCTGGCAGTTCCTCAAGTACGTTTCCAGTTCATCGCACTTTTGAGAGATATTTCCGTACTCTTTATTTAACTGAGCGTTTTCTTTAAGTACTGGATCAAACTTTTTCTTCATGTCCTCAAACTCGCGGTTCATAAAATCCATACTATCCTTTGCCTCTTTGACATCATTCCGCAAGTCACGTATATCACCTCTTATATCTCGTTCCAGTGTCTCCCTAAAAACCTTCCATTCCTGGCGAAGTTCATCTTTAAGTTCATTTAGTATTTTGGAGATTTTCTTCGTCAAAGGGGATCACTCAAAAATAAGCAAACAAACAAAGCCGACAGGCGTAATTTCTAACAGCTGGGTAGCATGAAGCAACGGTTACAACGCTTGATGTCAAGTGCCAAGTGACAGGAAGACGAGATGCGTGCGTCTTTTGTAGCGAAGAGGGGCTGACGTCCTCTAGCTCTTGACCAATGGCAAGTTGTCCCGTGGTAGATCAACGCTGGTGTAGATGGCAGCACAACAGATTTGCAGTCTGGCAGGCCGCCGTGACACAGGAATGGTGATGCGTTCTTGGATGGGTTGAGAGCACGGTCTGCAAAATGACGGGTTGCGAGCGTGCTAGCTCCCTGCCGTTGCTGCTGCCAAGTCAGTCATGATGGCAACCATCATGACTGACTTGGTCTATATTATAGGGAAAAAAAGAACCATGCCGGAAGCGATTTTTGTTCATGCTCAATAATTGAGAAGAGTACAAAAGCGGAGAAGGAGGGTGAACAGAGAAAGAGAGAGAGAGTTAACCAGTCAATACTGGTCGAAGTACTGTAAAAAGTGGTGCATGGCCTCCAGTTGGCGGGAGAAAAAAAATAGCGGTATCACGTAATAGAAAAGTTTCTCTTAAAAAAATACAGACCGCTGTTTCGCGCAGCATTTATTCAAAAGTAAATGTTCAACCGTGACATCGCTCAGAAATGACGGAGGTCAAATAGCTGAATTATATATACACTCGAACCACGTACATCAGTTGTTATTTGAACATGCAAACACATTTCGAGAAGAATGTGGGCTGTGAAGCTCCCAAATGGAGATGTAAGGAGGGAAGAAGCTGAGGGAGAGGAGGAGGCCAGGATTTCTGGACACCCCTATCTTCGTTGCAGCGACGTCCCCACGTGGTGGCTTGTGGCATGTGGCAAGGCCGAGCGAAGAGAACCATGTCTTTCACCCTTTCCCGTTTTTTCCCTTGCATCTTAGGAGAGAAAAAAAGTATTTGTGTGTGTGTGTGTGGTTAGCCGGGGGGGGGGCGGACAAAGTATCCTCCTAAAAGAAGAAAGAAGGTGAGCTCTATTCTGCTTTTCTTGGGGTCCCAGCTAATTCGGGCAAATCCTGCGCAGTAGAGCAAAATGTGTCTGCTCAAACGACACGTCAGACTGTCTGGCGTGTCGCTTGAGCAGACGAAATCCCAAGGTCCTGCGTTCTATGCCTGCACACAGACATAGAACGCAGGACCTTGGGAAGCTGAATTCAGGCGCAAACACTGTTGCATCTTTGGAAACCTAACTTGGTGTTTGAGGATATTTAGAAGGCCCAATTCTCGTGAAATAATCAAGGGGCGACAGTCTCTTGTCACTTATTAGCTGCCTCTACGATGTTGATGGGAAATTTAACAATTGCAGTATGAATTATATTCTTTTTACCCTGAAAGAGACCGCAGCGGACGCTATGAGTCTAGGACGCATTGGGCATATTAAGCGCTGGATACGTGTCACTGACCTCCCGGCTTAGCAGAACGACACGTATAGCGCGAAACCACGTGTCACGCCGGTCGTGCTCGTTTGACCGAGATAGCTCATAGTGTCCGCTGCGGTCCAGCGTAAGGTGAAACAGAGTATAATCTGGATTTTGTGACGCGCATTACCCTAAAACCCCTCTATCCTGGGGGAAGTGGTGCCGTTCATTGTTGTGGAAATGCTCAAGACACGTGCTGCGCGCCATCCTGGGAAGAACATGGCGTCTGAAATCTAGCTCAGTGCTGCGTTGTGCCGCCATGATCTTCCCAAGCGCTGCACGTTGCACGCGCCTCGTGCATCCATGCATCTTGCGCTACTTTTAAAACGCGAATGAGGTTTAGTGATAGTAGTGATAGACAACCGCACGGCGGTACGATGCTCATTTTGATCCAAACGGGCAGGGTCGGGACTAGACGACTAAACTAATGATCTTTCGCTTCTGCAGGGCGAGCTCTCGATGTACGCGCTCGCTTCAAGCGCGACCTTGGGACCCTTGACGATGTTTGCTCTTCACGTGCGCGTGCTTAGCAAGCACATTCAAAGCGCGAAATATACTCCATTTCACTTTAAGTATTAGCGCGGCAGAAGCTACGAGAGCGAGCTCCGCGCTTTGAATTTGCTAAGCACGCGCACTCGTGCAGTGTAAGCACTCTCCAGGGCAGCATGCTCCAGCTGTTTAGCTGCCGTTCAGCTCGCACTTAAAGGGAAACAGAGTATAGCATCGAACCGGCATGTTGTCGCGTGTCACTACTGCGTAAGGCACTGTAAAGACCCCAGGCTCGCAGTCGTACTGTACTGGCTAAATTTCTAATCTTCGGGTTTGAGACCTGTCGCCCCTTGGATGCCTGCAATTATTCGGGCTGTCCAAATATTGATAGACTTGAAGCAAAGATATTAATATTGTAACTTTTAACTTCGATAACATTTTGTTCTTAGCCCAAGACTGAGGCAGGAAAGAGAGGAAGTTTCAAAGTAGAAGAAAAATGAACAGTCGAGGACACGTCTCTATTAGTAGAGATGTGTCCTCGACTGTTCATTTTCTTCCCGCTGAAACTTTCCTTTTTCCTGCCTCAGTGGGCCAAGGCTGAAATGATTAACATCCACCAGCTCGCCTGCGCACTCACTGCGTTATCTTCGATAACATATACTTTTTCCACGGCACCAACTTCAACACAACATTATCCATGTATTACCACGTAAGTCGCGTGCTAAACATGCCTTGACTTATGACGAATTCCACTTTTCGTTCTGGATCAGCTCCCACTGCAGATCTCAATCTGGATGCAAGAAACTTCGCTCCGCCGATTTCGGCGAGATTCGACCGGAAGCCAGCCTGGCGAGCCCTCAGCGTGCACACGTGCCTTTTTTCTCGTTGGGCATCTCGCATCTCGCCTCGGAAGAATACGTAATGGCCGCTCGTGAAGTGCCGCCCGCTTTACTGCTGCTGCTGCTTGATGGCAGTTCATCGTCAAGTTGCTCGAGGAGCTCCACCAGCAGCAGCGGTTCGAGTAGCATGACGACGAGGATTCCTTGAATGTTCCACGTGAAATCGTCTGCCTTTTCGGACTTCCAGAGAAGCGGCTGGAAATCGTGACGTACTTGTACACCGTTAACGAGTATTTTGATGAAGCGACAGGTTGGCTGCGCTAATGTACACTCTAAAAAATGGACCGTCAAAAGTACGGTGAGTTGACCGAATATCTGGCTGCCAACAACTTCTCGTAATTTATAACGGCAGAGAGTAAATTCAGATTTCCTCTCTGACCGTCATCTTCCAGTAAATTAAAAAGTCAGAGTAAAAGAAAAGGTACCGTTAATTTACCTGGGTGATGCTGACCAGACCGTAAACAAGATGTAGTGAATGGCGCTAAGATCATGGCATTGTGGCAGTTAATGTGCCGGTAAACTGACCGCTAATCTAATGGTCACCCGTAAAAATGTTGCCTGTTTAATTCACAGCCGGGTGACCATTGTAAGAATCAAATAAATTGTGCAAAATGCTGGCACAATGAAGCCCTCAGCACATCGTACAACACGTCAGAAAGATTGCAGAATTCGACAAAATTGAGCGTTGTTGGATTCGATCATCTTCCCACCGCATTGTATGACATGCTTAGCGCATCTCTGCACATGTTTCGGTGCTTCGATTTATTTCCTACTACTGGTCAACAGACAATGAATGAAACAATGGGTCATGAAGTATCCTTAGGTTAGCCATTTTGTGTCCGTAAAATATGTGGCATGCTGTGTCTTGTAATAAGAGAGTGGTCTTCATGTCTTCAATGCGATAGCTTTGTATGTGCATGCCAATGCAGTCAAGCCAAGAACACTGCATAAATAAGGTTTTTTGATAAAAAAAGAACGCACATTTATTTAATTGGATGATGAGACCTTAGACCCACCTTACCCTCTGATCTGGAACAGAAACAAACCATTTATCAATGTAAAATATATGAATGGGCCGAAATAGAAACAATTTAACAGATATGTTTTATAATGTCAGCCATGCTTTATTCGCTGTGCAACAAAAATAATGATGCCGATATTGCTTACAATGTTTGAATGAAGTTTTCTGTGAGAACTGAGTATACTATAACTTAGCTTCTGGTAACCAAGTCAAACTTCATCATATCTCAGTAGCTATATATTAGCTCTGTAGTCCATGTATTCTCGAGTTCCGAAATACCGGTATAATAATCATTACAATTTATAAAATTTATTTTTGAGTCGAATAGATCAACTAGCAATAACAAACTCTTCCCTTTATCCTGCTTACTATTTTTATAGTCAATTATAACTTCTGTTTCAGTGTGGCTTACAAACAACGGGAACACCGACGTTTTTTCTTTTTAAAACTGTGATAATCTGAACAAACTAACATCCACTTCAAGGGTGTTTTCAACTCCCTTGCAGAGACGGAATCAGCTTTAAGACGGAGCCGACTTTGAAGCAGTGTTTCGTCTCTATGTCGCGTGGAACAGAAAAGGAAGATGTATCTCCCCTACTTGTTCATTTTTTGCAGTCGACAAAACCTTAGACCAACCGTATTTTCAACCAATGTTCTTAGAACGAAAGCTATTCTCCTAGGATATAATGAACACAGATATAAGCAAAGAAATACAAAATGAAAAGGCGCAGCGGAGAATAACAGTATTCTTTTTCCCAAAGTGCCTTTCATGCGGGAACAAATAGGGGATGAAGTGTAAAAATCATGTAGTGGAGAACAGCCGCTTAGCAGCCGAACATGCCGAACAGTCGCATGCCGACTCAAGTCTTGTTTCGGAGGTTCTCTCTACGATTCAGTAACCAACATTTAAGTGCAAAAATACCAGGGTAGCAATTCTACTTCAGGGGATTTCACAGCAGTGTCAAGCGAATTTTAAGAGCAAAGAAAACAATGAAAAGACATTTACAATTCCCTGTATTGCCAAATTAGAGCTCAGCTCTTGAGGAGGAGGTGGGGAAGGCACGAAGGGAAGGGTATGCCTTTCCTCTCCTTCTCCTTTTCTGCTCCCTCCCATTGAGCGGAAAAGATTCGCTAAATTTACCGACAAATTTAGAGGGGAAATTTGTCCGCTAATTTTAGAGGGGAATTTCTTTCTGCTCAAATTTTTCAGTTGAATTTGACGGATATTTTTTTCGCAAGATTTAGCGGGTAAGTTTTTCCGCTATATTCCCGATAGATTCAGCGGGGAGATTTTTCCCCTAAATTTGTCGGGGAAATTTTTTCGCTAAATTTAGCGGGGAAATTGGGGAAGAATAAAAGACACTAGAGCGCAATGGACAAGGACAAGTAAAAGACGTAGACAACGTTTTGGGGAAGAAATTTCGCGCTAAATTTAGCGGCAAAAATTGCCCGCTAAATTTAGCGGGAATTTTTTCCGCTAAATTTGGTGGGAAAATCCCCCCTCCCCTAAATTTAACAGGAAAATTTCTCCGCCAAGTTTAGCGGGGAAATATTCCCGCTAAACTTTGGCGCCGTGTGACGTTATGAGGGTGGCGTCCCACGTGACGACGCTCGTGACGTCATACGTTACGTAACATGTGACGTCATTCCGGGAAACGTCCCATAATGCAACGCGCGGTACGCCGATGGCGATGGCAACGGCGACGCCGATCAAGCCGGAAACGGGCACCTAAGAGCTTCGCTCCAAACATGGAAAGTGTTGTAATGTTTCAAAATTCAGTAAAGTCAAATTCAATAAAAAAGCGTTCAATGATTATGCGTCTGACGAGATGTCCACTTCTTGGATAAAACGCCGATTAATGAAGCAGCGTTCAATGAAATGTCCTGTACCCGCACCGAACTTTCAGGGCTGGCATGCTAGAAACAGCGTCTCATTGGAAACTGGGTAAAAGAATGCACTGCCAAAGCCAGCACACGAGCTGATCCGGACTCAAACCATGTCTGAAGACGCTCGTGCGCCCCAGCCTTTGCAATGTTTTCTTTCACCCAGTCTCAGCTGTGACGCTGTTCTAGCAAGCCGACACTGATGACACAATGCAAGAACGAGAGGCAGAAATGTTACTTCGCGCGCTTCTTTACGCACACTTAGCACACAACTGTGGCGCCGCAGACGTCATGGGAATACTCCTGCACAGAAAAGTCGTGCTTACGTGTTTCTCTGTTTCGTGATGACAGAGGATGGCCACTATCTCACTGTGCTTTGTTAGTGATTTTCAACCATCAAGCACCAGGTTTTCATATTCTAGTAATAAACCAGTGACCGGCATATCAAGACGTTCATTACATTGTAAAACTATAGGGATAGTTGCCAACGAAATCTACGTCATACATTCTCATCTCTATGCGCATCTAGGCAGCGTGCCAATCTCCTTATAATCGAAATTAAAAGTTCATGTTCATGAGTGCGTGAAACCAGCCTGAAGGGGTCCCGAGCTCGTAAGAGAAACCGCTCAAGGTGGCATTCCTGTTCTCGACCACCTAAAAAGGTGGAAAAGGGCAAGACATCGGCGTATTTTCGCATTTTACACTGAAAAGGAATTGAGTAGCATTACATTTGACCCCTCAGTGTAGCGCTCCATTTTATGACAACTTTTTTACTTAGAGAGAAAAAAATATTAAACTGCATCGCCTGTTTGCTCTGACAACCTCGCGCAGTGCACATTCCGGTACCTGTGCCGTTGGTATATCTACACTTTTTTTATTTTAGTAGTTTTACACTACCTGATAACTGATGGACGAGATTCCCAGCTTGCAACGTTTCTAACGTGCATTATCTAAGTTGGGACAAGTACAGAACCTCTTAAAAACATTCTCATTAAATATTTTGTTTTTTCCGCGTACGGAAATTTAAAATTGCAAACTGTGGCGAAAATGAAAAGGTTCTCGGATGCCGGGAAAAGCAAACTCGTTTCGCTCGAGTGCAGGTGACCCGGCTCAGAAAGGCTAAAAGCCTGGCCTTGAGGAGGCCGGCGGCGAGCGTGACCTCTTGCCGCAACTTTCCAACCCCCGCCCCCTCCCCTTAACCCGAATTCCTCCATTCCCTTTGTTTGGCTTGAAGGTTAACGTTAGGCGACTCTCTGCCTGGTTAGGAATAGATAGACAAAAATAGGGGCTCTGACCAAAAGTTTAAGAAACAGTAACCCGACGTTTCGACACCAGTTCGGCCTGCGTGTGAATGTGCGGCTACACGGTGAGATGCATTAATATTAGAGCCAAGATGAAAGATGGAAAGTTTTACGAAGTTTACGACGTGAAAATTGCACTAAGATAAAAAGATTAAAGGGGCACGATAAAGCATTTTGCGATCGTCTGATCTTGGTCATAATTGATGCTACGGGCCATAATCATCCTAAAAGATAAAAAAATTGCAATCACGCGACGTCGATTTCCCAATCTAAAACATTAAAAAGGTCAGGGACACACCCCTTTCTGAGCGGATTTTTTCAGCTCAGGAGAGGCGGGGCATACCCCAGCAGCTGTGTCAGCGCGGTGACGATGGTGCTCGTCGACCAATTGCAAGCCGACGAGCGGCCATCGTCACCGCCCTAAAATCGCTGGTGGGGTATGCCCGCATTTCCTGAGCTCACGAATCCGCTCCGAAACGGGTGTGTCCTGACCTTTCATTATGTTTTCCATTGGGAAATTGGCATCGGATGATGTCAACTATTTTATGTAGTTTAAGATGCTTGTGGCCTGTAGAATCGAGTTATGAACAAAAACAAACGATCGCATCCTCCTGTTTAGGACCACTTTCAGATAAAGTTGAAAACACAATGTAATGGCATTCTGTTAATACGGAACAAAAAACCGAGATACAAGTTAGGTGAATAGCCATCTCACATGAAACGGTCCCGTTTAGGAGGTGCGCAACATTTTGTGGGGAAGGGGGATTTACTGGCAATGCCGGGTATGGTGCCAAGCTTCAATCTCTGATTTTTGTTTTTGTGCTTCTGCGATTGCCTTCAGATAAGATTGCGTGTGTCAATGCATGTGAGTGTGCGTACATTAGTCCGCGAACGTACAAGGAAATCATCCGCGTTTTCTCATTGTCAGTCTTTTGCCAGCTGCACGAGCGGTAACTCTAGCGCACGTCAGCGCTTCCTGCGAGCTCCAAGTCGTCCTTATATTGACTGATATAGGGTTTTCTGATAAAAGTCAGGAAGTTTTTAATGAGAACCCTACGCCTATTTTTACTTATTAAAGGGTCATTCCATGTCAAACGTCCCAGATGTTGCGCTCGACCCTTCCGATTTCTAAAAGAGAATTCATGGCCTTTTGCCGCAATGTCGGAAGCCATGCCCATGAATAGTTCTGGCGAAAAAAGTTTTGATGTCGTGAGCGCGCTTTTAATTTTTAAAAACAGCGTCAAACTAGGCATCGCTCAATAACTTATGAAAAATCAGCTTTTAGTGAAACACATCTAACAATATTTTTTCTTAAATTTGCACGGCTTTCGTCTTACAATGTGGTTAGGCTTGTGAGGTTTTCTTTAATTTAAATATTTAAAAAAAACTATAAAATTTTGAAAAATTTAACATATTTGTTATTTAATGAAAATTATCTAATTCCTCCCGGGACTTAATAAAACATTTTACTGGCTGCCCTGCAGGTATATAATGTATAAAAAATGTTTAACACGTCAGCTCATGCCGCCCGTCGTCTAGGCATCGCGTTTCGAGCCGCCCTCGGGTACAAAGGGCACAACAGGCTCCGCAATCGCTGCAGCGCTGGCGGCACCTCCGATTATTACACGACACCCGCCGTTTCTACCCTTTTGCAGCCGGAAAGACGGACAAGGGGAAGTGATAGAAATATTCGTTCTTTCTTTGGACCTAATCGTGTCAGCTATCGTCGCAGGTGGCGTGCTGTGCGGCGCAGAGGCATTCAGAAGCGACGCCGGGTTGTGGTGCGAGAGTTCAAAATTCAAAAATTGTTTTCTCGCTTCTTTTAAACAAAAATAGCTTTGATTAAGCTTTGAGAATCAAAAGATTATCGGTTGTTCTTACAAACCCACCATATTTTATATTTTTACTTGGTCCACCTCAGGTGAAATAAACCGCTGTTTATGCGTCAAGAGACGCACTTTTTTGCAAATTCAGGATTTTTGTTTACTGCGAGATAATAATTAAGCCGTTTAAAACATTTCTTATAGATTACATACCCGCAGGGCAGCTGGTAAAAGGTTATATTAGGTCCCGGGAGCAATTAGATATCTTTTAATTACATAACAAACTGTTAAAATAAAAAAAAAAACATTTAAATTAAACAAAGCTTTACATGCCCAACAAAATTATAAGTCGAAAGCCGTACAAATTGAAGGAAAAATATTGTTAGGTGTTTCACAAAAAAGCTGATTTTTCATCAAATATTGGGAGTGACGCCTGCGTTTCTCGCTGTTTTTAGGAAGTTAAAAAAACCGTGCTCACGTCATCCAAATATTTTCGCCAAAACTATTTTAGGGCATGGCTACAAACGTTGCGGCAAAAGGCCGTAAATATTTTTAGACGTCGGAAGGGGATGAGCGCAACGTCTGGTGACGTTTGACAAGGAATGACCCTAAGTTGTTAATTACTAAATATTAGGGAAACGTGCGTGTGCTATTCAGTAAGCTTTTTTTCTTTCTTTTTGCACTTTCTGACGTCCACCGTGGCTAATAATTTGTTCCCGAAAATATTTTTTTTAACCACGGCACTTTTTAACTTATTAGCAGAAGCACCCGGTAGTTAAGGCTATGATATTAGATAAAAATGAGTAGTGGACAGGTAAGAGTTTTTTTTCATTTTCATTTTGACCAAGTGAGGCGATATACAGAGACGGTACGTCTCCTTGCGCGCGCATTAATGTACGCTTCGAAGTCACAGCATGAGCTCCGGATACCAATGCCTCTCGGCAAGGCCGCTATTCTCGGCACTAAAACTGCCTTATACTACAAATAAAAGTACTAGTGAATTAATGCGATCATCGATATGCCCACCGGCCCTTAAATAAACGGCTTCTTCAAACGCCCGGTTTAAAAA
>JAZHYW010016348.1:0-19029 GCA_037355805.1 Ixodes ricinus
CTGCCTTGGACAGTGCCCGGCTTGCGTAAGCGATTACCCTCTCTGCTCCGTCTTGTCTTTGGACGACTACCGCGCCGAGTCCGGCGTTGCTGGCGTCCGTGTAAACTCCTGTTTCCACTGATGGATCGAGGTGTCCGAGGATAGCAGGCGACTGGAGTCTTTCCTTCAGTTCGTTGAACGCTTGCTCTTGCTCCTCTCCCCAATGGAAGTTCACGTCGTCCTTCGTCAGGTGCGTGAGCGGTGCAGAAATCTTGGCAAAATCGAATGAGAAGTGATGAGGTGGCGAATGACTGAGTAAACTGAACGTTTAATGGGGCGAACTTGTGCCTAAAAATAAAAGAAAAAATGAAGATAACAACAGAGCGTCGCGGCGGTCGAAGGGGTGAAGCAGCAGGATCGAACGCTGAAGCGAAACTGACTGCGGCTCGCCACGCGAAACCCCTTCTGTACACGCGTGGGCTTCTGGAATAATCGGTGCAGAAGGTTCGACGCGCAGAACAGAACATTCTGACCTCGTACATGCAACAGGATTCTCGAATTTTCCAGAACACTAAATTACAGGAATAAACAAAATACACGTCGCTCCCAGGAATCGAACCCCGGCTTTTCGCGTGGGAGGCAGGCGCGATAACCGTTATCTACGCGCGTGCTGCATACTCGGACAGCTGCGCGCGCGGCAATATATATATATATATATATATATATATATTTTCTATCCCATTTATACAATAAAACTTCAAATCTTTCAAAAGTAGCCCAAGGTGCGTTGACGCAGGGAGCGCATGCCACTTGCAGCACTTGCAAAGATCATAGCGGCACAGCGCAGCACTTAGCTGGATTTCATACGCCATTTTCTTCCCGCAAGTGGCGCGTGGGACGTGCCTCGCACGTTCCCACGACAACGAATGGCGGCACATTCCATTTATCTCGGGGCCTCACTTGTGGCAGGTGAACGTTTCACTCGGCGGCTAAAATCTCACTCGTACAATACACCTCGCCGCCGAGCTCTGTTGCCCGGCAGAAATATCCCAGCACTTTTGCGCGCGGATGCGGAAGGGTAAACGTACTTTTCGAAATAAACATCACCCGAGACACCTAAGAAATGCAGTAGGCGCGTGAATGTTTCTTTAAAACGGCGACGGCAAACAGCAAAACAAGAAACACGGGGTTGAGTTAGTTAGTCTTAGGTCATCCTTCAGACAGCGGTGCGTGAAGAATGGAAGGCCGGGAGAAAATCTGCCGAAAAATTACCGCTACAATATAAATCTCCCGAGGAACACAACGCACGCGAAAACAGTAGGTTGAACAGGTTAACAAAAAGAAAGACGTGTGACTGCAACCGACAAAACGACAGGAGAGGAATGACCTGCGGACAAGCAGGAGTGGTTCATTGGTGGCCAGATGCTTGCCGTTCATCTTTTGACTACCGGTTGCCGATCCAAAAGAATGCGTCACTGGTCAGATCATTGCCAGTCATCTTTTAATGACCGATGGCCAAGTCCAAATGGTTCATCTGTGGCCAAGGGCTGGCAGGACATCTTTTAACCACCGGTGTCGGAGCAAAATAGTTGATCAGTTGCCAGAACCTTGCCAGCCACCAATTGATGACCGGTGGCCAAACCCAAATGGTTCATCGGTGGCCAAAGACTTGCCGCACATCTTTTGACTTACGGTTGCCAAACCAAATTATAATATTAGTAGCCAGGTCCCTGACAGTCATCTATTAAAGATTGGTGGCCAAGCCCCTATTGTTCATCGGTGGCCAAAGGGTTACCTCAAATCTTTTGACCTCCTGTTTCCGAGCAAAAATAGTTTATCAGTGTCCAGATCCTTGCCAGACGTCTATTGATGACCGGTAACCAAGTCCAAATGGTTCTTCGGTGGCCAAAGGCTTTTACTAAATCTTTTGACCACAGGATGCGAGAAAAAATTGTAGATCAATAGCCAGATCCTTGCCCGTCATCTTTTGGTGACCGGTGGCCAAGCTAGATGGTTCATCGATGGCCAAAGGCTTGCCGTACATGTTTTGAGCACCGGTTGACGAGCCAAAATAAATGATGAGTGGCCAGATCCTCAGCAGCCATTATTTGATGACTGGTGACCCAGCCCATATGGTTCATCGGCGGCCATAGGCTTTACTTTCACGTTTTGACCACCGTTTGCCGAGCTAAAATAGTTGATCAGTTGCCAGATTCATGCCAGTCACCAATTGATGACCGGCGGACAAGCCAAAATGGTTTGTTGTTGGCCAAAGACTTGCCGTACATATTTTTACCTCCGGTTGCAGAGCCCAAAAGGATTGATCTGTGGCCAGATCCTCCCCAGTCATCCATTAATGACCGGTGGCCAAGTCCAAATGGTTTATATTGGCCAAAGACTTCGTACATTTTTTGACCTACGGTTGCCGAGCCAAAATAAAATATTAGAGGCCAGGCCCTTGACAGTCATTCATTAAAGATTGGTGGCCAAGCCCTTATTGTTCATCGGTGGCCAAAGGGGTACCTTACACCTTTTAACCTCTTGTTGCCAAGCAAAAATAGTGCATCAGTGGCCAGATCCATGCCAATCATCTATTGATGACCGGTGGCCAAGTCCTAAAGGTTCATCGGTGTCCGAAGGCTTTCACTATATCTTTTGACCACTGGTTGCGAGCGGAAATTGTAGATCAGTAGCCAGATCTTTGCCAGTCATTTTTTGATGACCGGTGGCTAAGACCAGATGGTTCATTGGTGGCCGAAAGGTTGCCGTACATGTTTTGACCACCGGTTGACGAGCCAAAGTAGTTTATCAGTGGCGAGCCCCTTGCCAGTCATCTATTGGTGACAGATGCCCAAGCCCAAATGGTTCATCGGTGGCTAAATGCTTGACGTACACTTTTTACCACCAGTTGCCGAGCCAAAATAGTTGGTCAGTGGCCAGGTCCTTGCCAGTCACCTTTTGATGACCGGCGGTCACGACCAAATGGTTCATCGGTGAATAAAGGCTTGAGGTACATCTTTTGACAACCGGTTGCCGAGCCAAAATATTTGATAACTGGCCAGATCCTTGAGAGTCATTTTTCGATGACCGGTGGCCAACCCCATATGGTTCATCGGTGGTCAAAGTCTTGACGTAAACCGTTTGACCACCAGTTGCCGAGCGAAAATAGTTGGTCAGTGGCCAGATTTTTCCCAGTCATCCATAATGATCGTTGGCCAAGCCCCAATTAATCATCGTTGGTCAAATACTTTTTCGTACATATTTTGACCACGGGTTGCCGAGCCAAAATAGTTTATCAGTGGCAAGCCCCTTGCCAGTCATCTTTTGATGAAGATGGTGAAGCCCAAACTGTTAATCGGTGGCTAAAGGCTTGCCCAACATCTCTTGACCACCGGTTGCCAGCCAAAATTGTTGATCAGTGGCCAGATCCTTGCCAGTTGTCTTTTGATAACCGGCGGCCAAGGCCAAGTATTAATCGGTGGATAAAGGCTTGCCGTACATCATTTCACTGCCGGTTGCCGAGCCAAAATAATTGACAATTGGCCAGATCCTTGCTAGTCATTTTTCAATGACCGGTGGCCAACCCCATATGGTTCACCGGTGGCCAGTCTTGAACAACATCTCTTGACCACCGGTTACCGAGCCAAAATAGTTGGTCAGTGGCCAGATCCTTGCCAGTCACCTTTTGATGACCTGCGGTCACGACCAAATGGTTCGTCGGTGGCCACAGGCTTGTCGAACATCTATTGACAACCGGTTGTCGAGGCAAAATAGTTTACTATAGTCGGTGACAGGTTAAGAACGAATTAAAGCTCCTCCCACCCCTTTCCACTTCAGCGGAGCGAACGGTGGAGAGGAGGTCGCCTCCTCGCCACCGTTCGCTCCACTGAAGTGGACAGGTGTGGGAGGATCTTCGACTTTGTTCTTTACTTGTCACCGACTATAGTGCCGTTCAGGTACCGAACAGCTCATCGGTGGCCAAAGAAATGCCGACATGTCTCTGGCCAGGACCTTATCAGTCATCTTAGGATCAGCGGTGGCCAGCATTCTGCCTTTGGCCAGGCTGGCCGGGCAGGTGCAAAGCCTGTGACAGCCATTTGTCGTCGTCTGGCCGAACGTTTGCGCTGACTGGGAGTACAAGCGGAGGTTTTTTATTCAAAGTGTATAGGCAATCTTGTTTGTGATATACTTAGTTAATAAGCATGGTACAATATAATGTAGTGACGGAAAGTTATAGTTTGTGAAACATGGAAGAAGCCCTATATCTCGGTATGGCTTATTTTAACATTATTTCAGTTTATTTTAATTCCTGAAATAAAGTGAAGACCATCTACAAATGCTCCAGAATAAAATAAAATCACAAAAAGTAAACGGTATTCACTTATACTTCCAAAAGAAAGTAATCAAAATTTTCAAAACAAGGGTTCTTTTTTGTCTGTGTTCGAAACACAGCAATAAAGCTAGGGTGTGTACTTTCCGGTGTTTATTTGTGAGAAAAATCGGAGGATGTTTTTCGGTGTTTATTTATTTTCGAAACACCGGTGTATTTCGGTGGAAAGTCTGACGATGGGGCTAAAATCGGTGATTATCGGTGGAAACAAATGCCATTGATCACAGACAGAGAATTCCAATTTTATTCACATATTTCATACACTTCTTCTCGAGGAAGCATCTATTTTTCACACTTGGTTATTATAGTAGATGTAAGCATACTTCGAGAGGCTTGAATCCGTCATGGCAGCACGTTCCTTACGGTTCACAAACCGCAATTTTGAAAACGCACGCTCCACATTTGCGCTGGGCACGGGAAATCCCAAAATGTCGAGCAAGGCTTGGGACAGTAGTGGCCGGTCAGGTAAATGAAGTTTCCAAAACAACTCTGGATCGACGGTGCTAGTCACAGCATACTGGCGGTAACAAAGAAACTCTGATTCTAGGTCACTCAGCTTGCGCTCGTCTTGGAGGACCAGCCGATAGATACTTTCATAAGGCACGAATCCCTCTGGCAGCTCCACTTTTGTGCACGGATTAACAATTTGCAAGCGAAACCAGAAAGACGATT
Organism: Ixodes ricinus; assembly: GCA_037355805.1. Classification (NCBI taxonomy): domain Eukaryota; kingdom Metazoa; phylum Arthropoda; class Arachnida; order Ixodida; family Ixodidae; genus Ixodes; species Ixodes ricinus. The sequence goes on from JAZHYW010016348.1 coordinate 5,042, forward strand.
CATCCATGAAATCTGTAGCGTAGTCATTCGGAGCTTTCCACTTGCTTCCCATCCTGGTGGCCTTCTATACTCCGCGTGACGACGATACTTGAATTGTTCAACGAAGGGAAGCAAGTCTCACGTTGAGGAAACCCGCAGACGCGGGACGGACGCGCCTTCTCAAACACGTCTCCAATTTCTTTTTACAAAACGGTCCTTTTATATACAGCAAAATACCCTCACGCCAACAAAACCCTTTTCTGTTTCCCAAAAGCCCATGGAAACTAAAGATAACAAAGAACGCATCTCAGTTCTGAAAGGTCCGTAGCCCTGTACGACACGGATGTTGGCAGTATCTTCCGGAAACCACAGCAACCTCTGAGTACATGGCTTGCACGGACATTACTTTGCCAGACACAATGGGGAAAGGGCACGTGAGAGCGTACCCTTCACTGCGTTAATTTTTCCACAAAAGGGGGCCATGGGAGACACAATAGGGGAAAGACGTGTGAGAGCTTAGCTTCCACTGCGGTAACTAGACGCTTTTGACCCCCATAAGGGAGGCGGACTGACGCCACGTGCAAGCCATGTATAGACACTGGAAGAATGCAGGATCCACGAGATAACACGTTTGACGAACCTTTACGGGGAAAGGGTTTCGCTAGGTCGGGAACGTGCAACGACCGGTGTTTTGCGGTTTTAACCAGGGTGAAAATATCCAACCACCGGTGTTTATCGGTTTTAACCGATTTTGTATTTTCGTCACCGACGGATGTTTATCGGTGTTTTTCGGTTAAAACCGGATACTACACACCCTAAATATAGCGTACTATTTTTTTCGGTAGTAATAAACTTGGAAGAACACTTTTTGTCTTTCAGCCCATACTAGATGACAATAGTTTATGTACGATTGAAATGGATTACCAACTAAATAGTTGACATGAGATTCCCACGTTCAACTTTCCAAATAAAAGACACTTACATTTTTATGCTTATTTACTAGTTCAATTGCCGAAGTACCAAATTGGATCGCATGATTTACCTTGACTGGTTTATTTGTAGCCCCGAATATAATAGCCTTGGATTTTGTTTCGTTTACATTAAAGGCCAGCCCGCAAGCAGAGAGAAGGAACACGACCCTCACTTTCCTTCTCGACACTGCGAAATGAGGAAATCGCCTCTCGTTTCCTGCTCGCCATTTTCTTCTTTTATTTTGCTTGTTTGGTTGCCTGCTTGATGTTTTTTTTTTTTGCAAGTTTGGGTTGGGTGTAAATGAAAGCTTGAAGGATTTGAAAGGATTATCCAGAAGCCAGCCGGCACACCCGCAACAAGAAGCGGAACCGCCAAAGGAGCTGTTTTGAGCGAGCTTAGCACTGGCTGTTACCAACGAGTTCGATTGCCTTTTTTAGCATGGGTTTGGAGGACGATCCTTGCTGTTGTGAGAACGCAAATACCTTGTTCTGTTCAAAGAAATAGTCATTGAAGTATCAGTTTTGCTATAAACATCTGATTTGGCACCTTTCATTGTTTAGGCGAATTCATGCCGACAACGGGAAGTACGAGCGGCGTTTTTCGGTATCTCAGGGATAGCGTTCCAAGAACAGTGGTTCTGAACCATTCTACTTCGGGGACCTAGATGACTTTGTTAGGCGCAGCATTATCCTGTGTGAGGCTTGGAGACGTTAGACGCGATGGTGCGCTCGCATGTATCTCTTTTCAAGCGTACGCACTACACGCTCCCTGTCAAGTTCACGCGTTGAGTCGATACAGGCTGTCTACTCTATAAGGCTCGTGCTTTATTACTGGTACTGCGTGTAGGAAAGGCCCCAACCAGCAAGAAGCTTGAGAAGTTGTTTTGTACCATAGAACAGAACAATTTTGAATATCTTCGAATGTGCCTCCACCGCGAAATCGTATAGCATCGATTGTTCACGATTGGTTAATAATAAATTGTTAATAACCTCACACAACAAAAAAAAACAATCTGTCACTTGAAGATGCATAAAAGAATAAAGTAGGCGTGTGCGGGCACAGAATAATTGTAATCGAATCAAATATCGTTTTGAATCAAGTAAGCAAGCCGAATAGGTTGAATGCTAAATTTATTTTATTTAAGATCAAATGGTTTCTAATTCTCGTACGAAATGTTTTTTATTGTGACCTCTAGTGTACCATATTTGTTGCATTACTCTGTTAAGTAATGTTTTTCTTTTCTTTCTTGTTATCCCACCCTGCTTGGGCCTGAAATGGCTGCAGTATAAATAAATAAATAAATAAATGATGGTGAGGGCGAGTTATCACAGGGTATTTTGTCCTCTTTCACAAAGTTCAATACTGGTTATATATAAGAAACACACCAGTTATATTACGTTGCAAAAAGCTGATTTGGGTTTTTCTCAAGTAGCTATTGAGCTTTCCCATTGACATTTCGTCTCGTTATTCAAGATTAAAAAAGTTAGGTAATTAATCTTAAACATTTATTTGCTTAGGGTTAATTAAAACACGGCAGCTCTCGCAAGACGTTTGCTAACAACATAGAGTTGGTTTAATTCGCGTAAGGTGTCCAATTTTTAAGAGAAAAAAATGTGGGTGCGTTATTTCGGACACCCCATATTTACATAGATTTACTTATGGGTGATCCAACAAGGGAAACGTAGCTATGTTTTCAGTGATTATTAATTTTGGGAAAAATCACGGTACTCCGTTGAGCGATGTAATATTAGACGGCAAGCATATGACGATATAAAATGTATAGGTGTGTGCTGCATCGGAAGCCGACACATTTCGGACTTGCTCGTCTTTCTGTCTAAATGCTGCGCGTTTGTCTCTGAACTATTTTACGTCGTGTTCCTTGTAATGAAAAAGAAAGAAAGATCGAAACTCATATTTACGCTGAAAAGTTCGTGTTTATACCTGAGTTCAGTTCTGTCATGCCTGAGCTTAGTCATGTTGAAAACCTTGCTCTATTTTATTTCGAGTTACATAGCAAAATCTACATGTACACTGACCAATCAATGTCCCCTATTCCCACTTGTGTCCCATGTAGCAAATCCCAGCTGGGCTCGGGTTCAGATCTCGCAAGTGTTGAAGGACACATTTCGGCATGATTTCCCGCTTGGTGATGACGTTTAGCTGGCCGCTGTGCCCCTTCTTTTCTATGTAGGCCGGGCGACTGCCAGGCGCGTAAATTGGCCAAGCAGCCCGAAACCCTGCGGTAGTACACCTTCCGGACTCCTGGATTTTTGTGGTAATGGTCGCTATGCTTCAACCACTCTGAAAGAGCCCCGGCCAATAATGCAAGGGCTGCAGAGGCAATCTGGGTTTTCCATTTCTCATTGGACTGCGAACAAACGGGAACAGAACAATATGAAAACTTCGTAATACCTGCTGTCTTTTTATAAATGGCATAATTTTCTATTTTTGCTAGTTGCACTATTTTTACTCTTCTTAGTTGCTTCAACGAGGCGGCGATTACTCTAGAAAACACCTGTAGAACGAACATATATTATGCACAAGAAATGGCCAGGCTGTGTTCATTTCTATACATGATTATATGGTCCAGAAATGCAACTCATTTTACATGTTTCGCCCTCTTACTGCAATAATTTCCACTTTTATTTACTTATGGATATTACTTCGAACAAGAAAATAATATCGATACAATCACTCCCAGTGCGCTGTTTTTAGAACGACCAATTTTTCAGCTCTCTGGGTAAGACTCGAAGTTAAAAAAATAAATACCCACCTTTTTTTACTTCTGCAGTGACGGTCAAGTTCCAGTCACTCGAGATAAATATGCCGTGTTGTAGCTTATGTGGCCGCATGCGGAAGTATCTGACTGTGTTTTAGAGCTGCAGAAAAGGAGTAAAAAAAAAAAAAGAAGGAGAAAAGCGAGCCAGCCTTTCTGAGCTCCTATCCAGCCTGCCTGACTAATCCCTGGTGTTTGGGATTGAAGCAGAGAACCTTGAATGGTTACAGAGATTTTGTCGGGGGCCGGTAAGCCTATTAGCACTCGTGCGAGAAGGCCGTAAAAATCGAAGAGGAAAATGGAGGAGGAATGGGGAGGAGGAAAAAAGAAAAGAGAAGGAATTTTCTGCCACGCTGAAGAAAATTTTGAGTTCCCCCTTTAAGCCAAAATGACTCATTCCGCATAGAAACGTTTTTTAAGAAAATAGTTTGTTTTGCATATTGCTCCATTAGAATTATCGCCAGTGAGAAACAGGCGTGCGTCGTCTGCATAAATAATAAAACGCGCTTCATTGTCAATGTTCACAATATAAATAATGCAGATATAAAACAAAAAGTCATTTTTTTCTTGCTGTACCCCTTGCTGTATATTAAAAAAGCAGTGACCATCAATAACACACACGGATTCCTATGTTGTAAATGTGATTTCAATATAGCACACACTCTAAAGAAGATTAACCTTACACCCTTTAGTCCCATATAATGTACCCCCAAAATTTCATTTCGACTTACAGCGCATTATACTCGAACCTATGGCTCAAAGTTTTATGAGGGGCTTGATAACGGTAAGATTTAACTCATTAAATAGCTAAAATACGCATAAAAAAAAACCGAAAAAAAACGCTGAAGTTTTGCAGTAGGGCCAAGAAAAAAAATATTATTTCTGTAGTCAGTAACACGTGCATTCGCTATTTTAATTAGTTGTACCATACGGTTATCAAGCCTCTTGTGAAAGCTTGTGCCGTCAGGTAGACGTCAGTGCGCTGTAAATCGAACTGAAGTTTTAGGGCGTATTATATGAGACAAAGGGTGGAAGAACACACCTTTTCTTCTGGGAGTAAATGGCTCACTACGGAGTTCGTAACGACTTCATTTATCAATTAAAATTTCATTATTTAAGACATCAAATGTTTTGCTAAAATCGATGAAGAGAGAGTTACGGTATAAGTCTATTTTCAATGTTCTGTAATATAATTTTATTTTGAAATAACAACGCAGATTCAGTTGACTAAACCTTTTCAAAAGCCAAACTGATTGTCTGTTAAAAAATAAGGTTTTTTTTTAAAAAAGACATCGAGAAGTGTAAAAATAACTTTCTCGAGAGCTTTAAGATAACAGGTAGGTATGCACATGTTTACCATGTTTTTATCACCATCATTGTATGTGACTGAAACTTTACCAAACTTCTTAATTGGGAGAAATATCCCGGAAGACAATGATACGATGTATATATATGCGCTAGGCATGGTGACATAATAACCATTACAAATTTAACTTGATTATTTTTGGCTTGTCAACATCGCTACTCTTAAAGTTTCTGAGTCCAAGGAATGTATTAAAACCTTTTTTTCTTGTCGGTCGGGTTCAAGAAAAAATTATCATCGACATGCGTAACATAACAAATTGCGTCAATGTAGGCAGTACTCTTTGTATTTTGTAAAGTGGGCGTTAAAAAATCTACCAGGCACGCTCCCGACATATTTCAACCTTCTAGGGTTAATTATCCTACACTAGAATATACCTTAACTCAATTAAGAGCTTCATATGTATGCTTCCAAACTACCTCAGGGTGCTGTTTTGTGCAGTCATAAAATATCTGCTTAGAGTACGTTGATTGCGATTTTCTTAGTTTAGACGGCAATTCGTTTCTAACTAAGTTTCTTAAAACGCAATAGCTTGTCCTGATTCCTTGATGTTGAAACTACCTATATACGCTCTTTTTTGCATCCTTTTTTAGCAAAGAGGTTACCAATGTTTACTTATCCTCCTATTTACAGCTACTGTTTAAAAAAATGTAATTAGTATAGTGTTTTCAAAAGGTGTAAGACTTTGTTATAAGATTCAGCCGCATCTGTCTTAAAGTATTTAGCGGTCCGATCGCAGTTTAAGACCACGTCCCTAAATGCCAGTAGGCAATTATCTCACATATTCCGAAAGGTTGCGGTAGCCTTCGAAATATATTTCAGTATTTTGTTTATATGTAAGGAAACAAAATTAGAATATGGCCTCTGATATCGGTGCCAATTGTTACCGCGACTTTCACTTAGGTAAAAGTCTTGGTAAAAAGATTATCAATTGCAATTGATCTGGATAATAAGACTCTAGTCGCGGGAGTGATAACGCTTTGAAAGTTCGTCGATTTCAGCCAATGATCTAATATATTTACATTAAAATCACTTCTAGAACCAAGCAATAATTATTTACAGAAACGTTATCCAAGAAAGGTTGAAGAAAATAAATACAATTTGGAAAATCTGCCGAAGGTGGACGATGCAAGATAATAACAATAGCGTTTCTAGATTTAAGACTTAATACTTCGTAATCACATTTGACTTAAAAAAAGTTTCCTTAACTCACATTTAATATAACTTTTTACGTGAATAGCGGCAGCACCTCCACGAAGTTTCTTACGGTCAAAAAATAAAAATTTGTAGCCCTGTATGATAAGGATGACAGCATCCTGCTGATATTACGTTTCCGTTAGCATTATCAGTCCAAAGTAAACCCGACACTGATTTTGAAGAGATATTATTTTAAAAAAAACATGGTTTATTCGTTGCCGAACGAGCATTTAAATGAAAAACTGTGACCACATTATTTACAAGATAAACACAGATTTAGGTTTTCGGGCCAAACAAGTTCTTACTATTCTATTGAAAAGAAAGAAAAAACCAGTAAGGATACAAAAATAACTTAGCGTATATTTTAATCTCTCCCTCACTGGTAACTTCAACATGCGGCGCATTCACGACTTGACAAGCGAAAATCCTGCCGTTTCGCGCCCAGACATAACTGCAATTACATTGACGTCTTTTTTTCAATCGCTTAACCAGAACACCCTTCACTCTTGAGCAGAGATGTTCATAAACAAAAATGGGCGCATCCTTGTCAACCCCAAGGTCCAGTATTGAAAGATGCTTCTTTTTTGCCTGATCAAGAACATCATCACATCATCACTTTTTCTGCGGTTCACTGACTGCACTGTATAATGCTAGTTTTGTCTGCATACCGTGTAGGCACGCAATGAAAGCAGCAATATCAGCTAGGCGATCGGTTCACAGGTAACATTCCCAATCTTTTATATTGAATTTTGAAGCACTTTGGCGTTTTTCGAACACTTTGATTTCTAAGTTGAAGATGCCGGAATACTGTTGAGACTCCGTGAGCCGTTCCTGGCAGGCCTTTATACGGCTTTACATTTCGCCGCATTTCTTTGATAGGGTTACGTTCTTCTTTTGAAGCTCGACATTTTCATTTAGAACACCTTTTATAATTTCATTAATGTCTTCTAATACAAGGTTCATGAAGTTCATGCCATATTTAACCTTTGTGATAGCTGTCCGCATTTCGCGAATGTCTCTTTTGAAGTATCTTTCTAATGCCTCCCTGAAAGCCCGTCATTCTTGCCGAAGTTCCTCATTGAGGTCACGTAACCATTTTGAAATGTCCTTCGACATAAAGCAACGCGTCAAACCATTAAAAAATAAAAAAGACAGATGCACAAAAAAGCAGGCACTGTGGCAGCAGTGACGGTAATCCTAAAGTTAACAAACATACAATTCAGTTACACTTGCAAAGATGACTCGTGTGAGAGTGGTAGCTGTGTGCCGTCGCTGCTTTTAGGTGTCTGGAAGATCAGAAGCGTCTTCTTTGTAGAGTGCAGTGGCTGACGTCTTGTGGAACCGTCAAATGCCAGGCTGACTTGAAGTACAGCGTAGTCACGCAGACGGCTGTACCGTGAGTACGTAATCTCTACAGAGCAGATGGCGACGGGAAAAGAAAACAGGATCGGCGACCTTCAAAAATGAGTGGTGGGAGCGTGGCAATTTTGTGCCGTTGCTGCTGCCAAGTCATCAAACACCTTCGGTCACTCAAAGAGCTTCAACCCTTGAGACACTTCAGACTTTCAGGCCCCTTAAGCCATTAAAAAATTTAGACGGCCAAAGGACTGTAAAACATAGTCCAAAAATGCAGTTTAACACGTTGTTGAAAATTTATTTGAGACATTGTGTCTTAACTGCATGTTGTAACTCAAAGAGGAAACAAAAACAAATTTTTAATTAGACCCGCGCACAAGCCGCTGTAGACAAAAGCGATCAGACAAAATAGGCGCAACTGTGTTATTTCTCTAAACAATTATTTATTTTGAGGTACTATAAATGCCGCAGCGTGTATTCTTGAGATGCATGGTAGTTCAACTAAAAATATCCAACAGGTGTATAGCATGCACACATACACACTGCCAGTAGCACGTTTAATAAAAAACAAGAACGGCCAATCAACATCCACCGCAGTCGTGAAATGCTGATTACAGACATGGTGTCGTCCCTGGTGGTGTCACGGTAGCGTCTCCGGCATCTTTTCGCTCTCTGGATGCTTCTGAAGCCGAACGGACAAGAAGCTGCAATAAACTGGGCACCGAGAGACCTTCTTAATCCCCACACCCAGCTGCCTTAGAAAATATCCCTTACAAAAACTGTGATGCTTCTCTGTTGAAAGGTTGTTGTAGAAATTCACCAGAGGATATAAAATATCAATAGCTTTACATCTAACTTTCTTTTGAATATGTGCCCACTTTGTAATAAGGAAGTCGACAGACTTTCTGCCGTCTCCAAGGATGCTTTTTTCTGTAGCTTTTGAAATGAAATGGCTACAGGTTTTCAACTAAAAGCTGCAGAAGATTTAAAAAAATACAGCTTAGTTATTCACTTGAAAAAGTATTGGAAGCTTTCGATGGCTTTCCCTCTCCTCCAAATTGGCTGCAGCAGAATAACAAAAAAACGCGATTTGTTTTTAATGTTTTTTTCTAAACGGTGTTTTTTTTTGTTATTTGAAGGCAATACTACATGCATCCCGCAACTACACGTAAGAAACGATCTCAAAGACAAACACCATGAAGCACTGAACACCTGAATCGCAGTCCCGTTCACTGCTCCAGAGCCTTATGCAGCCTACATTTTGAACGTAATCATTTTGCCGGTGGCTACCTCGGCACTTATTAAGGTTCCAAGTATTCGATCTTCTTTTGGGGCGTCTGTGAGTGGAAACACCGTGTTTCGAAGTACGTGGACGAAATTTCTGACTAAAAAGCATTGGTACAACTAATCATAATTCGGCGCAGTCACTAAAACAACATCCACAAAAACGGCTCATAGAAGAAATATTATCACTTCTCCGCATAGCACCACTCAGGACGAAGCGAGTTTAATCAGTTTATCCATTTTCAAAAAGTTATTTTCCTTTTCTTTACTAGTTGACTACTTAAATTCTGTCATTAAAGTCACTATAATCACTGACGAAGTCAGAGCAGCAGGGCATGCCTTTCGAGCACCTGGCCTCTACCACGCGCCCAATGTCTTACGTCGTGCTTTGACTGCACACGCGCGCTCGTAGTGCACCAACGCCGAACCGTTGTCAAGGGTTGTTGGCTCGCGCTGGAGGCGGGACAACTGATGCTGCTTCCCGTTCTGACCTTTTCAGAGACTATTGAGAAACAGCAGCGACTTTTGACATTTTTGTCGAAGTGCACAATGTTCAGTAAAAAGGCAACAGAAAGTCTGCTGCTTATCTTTTGACACTGGCTACAGAGAGTCAACTGAACATTTTCAACACTAAATAAACAAAACGCCTGCAGTAATTATGATGACACTGTCAACAGAAATTCAGCAGAATAAAACCAACATAAAGTTGTTGGGGACGAGGAAGTAGAGAGGCATAGAAGGCGAGGCGCGAGGGACGAGAAGGAAAGGGAAAAAGAAGGTGTGGAACGAGACAGCACGGGCGCGGCAGTCGAATCCGGCAGAGCTCGAGGGCAGAAACTCCTTTCATCGCGGAGTCGCGAACCCTGACCTTCATCGGCGTACTCGGACCTGCACCACCGAGGCAGACGGCAACCCAGCGATGGTCGCCATAACCGGGGAGGCCAAGACAGCGTCAGGCCACAGTAGATACTGTATATATACAACTCCTTCTCATGGCAGCGGGTGCCGTCTTCTTTCTCGGTGAGCGAGCGGAGCGCGGTCCGATCGATCTGGGGCAATAAGACACCCACATTAACTGACCAACCTGGGGTCCGTTCAGCGCCCAGACGAGAGCCTCGTAGAGTACGTCCGCGCATTACAAGAGCTCTACTCGAGGCGCAGAGCCTGCAGCGTCCGACTCAGAAAAGGTAGCTAGCGCAATCCGCTGTGTCACCCTAGGTGTAAAGCCTACCTCCGTGGACGCGATTTCGTCAACCTGGAAGCGCTTGCCAGAGAGGCTCGAACCGTTCTGGCGGGCTTGCTCGCTGAGCTACAGTATCACCCCTCTCCACGCGCAGAGCAATCTCTAGACCCGGGTTGCGCCTGGACGAGACGAGGCGCGGGAGCTTGCGACGACTCACGTACGCCGTACGTGGCCATTACAGGACATGGAGTGGCAAAACTGCTGTGCCCCGCGCCTTAGATCCCTTCGCTTTTAAACAGAGGCGCAGAGCAACCAACGCGGGGTCTTCCAGGGCACATCCCCGTAGGGGAGGCGGCGCAGCAGACCACCACGGAGTCGCGGATCATTATGAGGGTCGGCGGGAACTACAAGGACCCTCGGCGTGCCGCTGCTTCGCGGGGTGGTAACGGCGGACACCCAGCACACAATGACAGAAGTCAGGTCAGGTGCTTTGAATGCAATCAGCTTGGGCATATCAAGCGTCAGTGCACATGGCGCCAGCTGGCCCCCATGGGTCTCAGGGAAGCGGGAGAGGCCGGAGCCACTAATTGGACTTTCCGACTCACGGTTGCCAGCCTCTGCCGCGGCCCCTCCTCAATCTGCAAACGGGGCTGGAGTTGCGGTTAGCAACAGGTTGGTGTTTGCGCCGTCGGCATGTCGGACTCAGGGTTTGACATCTGAGAAGGGGCCGTAGCGTGCCCGTCGAGATCTTTGGTAACATTTACTACGCACTAATTGATACCGGTTCGACCCTTTCTCTAATCGGCGGTAGAGTCTACGAAGACGGTCACCGAAGAGCACTTCACGTGCGGGAAGTTTCCACCGCGCTGCGTTTAGCAGCAGGATCAAGCTAGGGCACAAAACGCAATACGTCTTCACCTTAGCCTCGACGGCAGACGAAGGAGCCAGCGTTTTCTCTTTCTACCAGACATGCAAATTCTTGTTATTTTAGGACAGGACTTCGTCTGCCGGGGGGGGGGGGGATTATTATAGACTTGAAGAGTAACGGGTACCACCGTAATCCGTTGACTCCCCTTATTCCTTTGCCGTTCCACCGAGTTTCGGCCAGGGCATAGAACGCTCACCCGCCGGATCACGGGAAGACCAAACAGTAGATGTCGCGAGTCGTATCGAGAAACGTTGAAGTGATTGTCGCTTCTTACAACGGTCCGGTAGAACAACAACAGACTAGCAGACGCCTTGCATCGACACGCAGCTATGTTTACCGAGAGGCCGGGACTTACAAACATTTTACAACATGGAATTGACACAGGAGATGCTAGACTATGGGGTTGTAATCCCAGACCGCTGAGTGCGCACAAGCGAGCTCTCCTAGATAAGGCTCTCGATGAAATGATAGTCACAGGGGCCCTGCGGCCGTCACAAAGCCCCTGGGCCTTTCGGTACTTTTGCGCCAAAAAAGATGGCACCGCTCGCATCTGCGTTGAATACAGCCGACTTCATAAAATGAATGACTCGAAGGGATTCATATCCTTCCCATTTATTGAGTCCATCATGTACTCGTTGGGTAGATCGAGAGTTTTCACTACCTTGGATTGTAGTAGAGGTTTTTCGCAGATCCAGATAGCACCAGGTGATGTCCAGAGGACGGCGTTCACCTGTCACAGGGTTCTGTTTGAGTTTATCCGTCTGTCGTTTGGAGATGTCTAACTGACCATCAAGTTTCCAACGGCTTATGGATATCGTGCTGGGAGACGCGAAGGTTGACTTTGCAATGGCGTACATGGACGACGTTGTGATATTCTCAAAGTCGTTCGAAGAGCACCTAGCACAAATTGAGATTATCTTAAGTAGGATGAGCAAGGCGGGACTAACAATTAATCCAAACAGGTGCAGCTCACGGCCTCAAGAGTTAATCTCCTAGGTTTTATTGCAGATGAGGGCACCTTGAGGCCGATTGAGGATAAGTTGAGGGCCATCCTTGATTATTCACCACCGCATGACTAGGAAAGCCTTCAAAGGTTCCTGGGAATGGTCAGTTTCTATCGGCAGTTTATCCCAGGGTGCGCTGGACTCGCCCGACCATTGAACCTGCTGCTCTACAAAGGCTACAAGTGGGCCTGGGGCCGAGAAGAAGAGGTAGCTTCCTCTTCACTCACGAAGGCGATAGCAGATACAGCCAGCCTGTGCCTGCAATACCTTAACCGTCCGTTCGTTGTACAGACAGATGCGAGCGATTACGGTGTCGGAGCGGTGTTATTGCAGGAACATGACGGGCAGCTACGACCAGTGACATTTGCCAGTCGAACCCTTACGCCGCGAGGACGCAATTACAGCGTGAAGGAAAAAGATATGCTAGTGGTCATGTTTGCTCTAAATAAATTCGACCTGTATTTAGACGGGACCACTTTTGTCATTCAGACAAACCACGCCGCTCCAACTGCGATTCAAAGGTTAAAAGAGCCGGCGGGGAGGATAGGTCCGTAGAGCAGTCACTTTGCAGTGATACTCCTATACTGTTGAGTACCGAAAGAGCTCGACCAACAAGGTTGCAAACGCACTTTCTCGGGCGCCCCATGATGGTGGTTGGCTGGAGGGGACGCAACCAGTGGATTGCGAGGACGAGTTTCCCGCGCGGCCGCTTATAAGCGAGACAGCGGAGAGGGATCGATGCACCGGAGCTCGTAGCAGTGTTAGGAGGCCGCACGAGGGAACAAAGGATAGTGGCTTAGGGTGAAGTGGTGAGCAAGTAAGAGCTTGTTGAGGCCCAAAAGGCAGATGGTTTTTGTCAGCGGGTGTTGGGGAAAGTTGCGGAAATGGCAAGCAACACCGGGAACACTGGCGGTCAAGTTAACGAGCACATTGATTTATACCTGCTGGGCCAAGACGGCTTATTGCTCCGCTACATTCCAACAATTGACAACCAGGAGGGGAACGACTCTCCGTTCAAGGTGGCGATTCATAGGAGGCTACAGAGGTGGTTTATCGGATACTTCCACGATTCGGCTCTGGCTGGTCATGACAGCGGAATCAAGACTTTTCAAAAGTTATGTCGCGTCGTGACCTGGCCGGGGATGAGGCAGGACACACTCCGATACGCCCGTAGCTGCCAAGCCTGCCAGAAAGCGAAGCCACAAGGGGGAAAGCCCCCAGGCCTGATGCAGCCTGTAGTGAGTCACTACCCGGGGGAGATAGGTTGCTTGCGACATCGTCGGCCCACTACCAAAAAGTCCCCGTGGGAACGGGCGCGGCAGGCGAATCCGCAGAGCTCGAGGGCAGAATGCTTTTTTGATCGCGGAGTGGGGACCCCGACCTTCACGGCGTAGTCGGACCTGCACCATCGAGGCAACCCGGCAACCCAGTGACGGTCGCCATAACCGGGGAGGCCAAGCCAGCGGCAGGACACGCAGATACTGTATTTATAAAACTCCTTTTATGGCAGCGCGTGTTGTCTGGTTTCTCGGTGATTGAGCGGAGCGCGGCCTGTAGCAGGCAGGGGCAATAGGACACCCACAAAGTTAATAGAAAGTCAACAGCGTTCCTTTTGACTCAGGCTTCAGAAAATCATCAGAAAAGTTTCAACACAAAGTAAAAAGTAAACAAATTTATGTTAACAATGTGAACAGAAAGTCAAAGTCAAAGAAAGTTATCTGAGTCAACAAGAAGTAAACATGTTTTCAATAAAAAGTTTAAAAAAATATTTTTAGAGGGGTAGGTTCCTCGCACTGGACGTGAAGCCGACACTTACAGTCCGCTCGTTGTTGCCCATTTATTTTGCGCTCTTTGACGGAGAAGAAAACAAACAACAGACCGATCAGTTTTTTATGAAGGCTGCATTTGCACCGACTAAAACAGGTTATTTTTGAAAGAAATGGCAA
>JAZHYW010016350.1:0-17484 GCA_037355805.1 Ixodes ricinus
GTACCTGTCTACTTCTTAAGCCCTGATATGGTAAAGTTGGTTCTGAGCAAATTCATCCAGCTTATATTCTGTGGATTTCATATCAATTAGTCAAGCTCAGCCTCTGGTTATTTATGTCCCTAATATCAATAATGAACGAAGTAGATGGCTCTCTAGGCATTATTTTAAAATCAATTTTGGGTGTTTATTGCTAATCCAACTAAGATCACTATTTATGGAAACTGCACATTTGCAGCTTTGTTCATTGCACACCTGATACACATAGAAAAATTAGTGTCCTATCAGAAAAACGCTAATATTTCTCGTGTATGTAATATGGAGAAGCTTTTCATTACATAAATTGAGCAAAACAGTCACAATTTTAAATGCCTTCACAGTTCCCCATTGACCCAAGAAAGAATAATTAACACAGATTATAAAAACAGATCCCACTATATTTTGCCAAGGTTTTCTTATAATTGACAGCGAGAATTGTAGATTGGTAGATTGTCGGCACACAAAGACAGAATATGAAGTTGTGCCAGCATTCCCTAATATATTTATGGTGTTTCTCGTAGGGTTGTTATGTTAAGTGAAAGATTATGTATTACATGTGTAACTGTAGTCTGGTATGCAGCATTTAAGGAGGCTTCTTAAATGAATGTTTGTGTGAATTTTTTAATATTGTAAAAGACCCATCTTTTTTTTCCTGGTTTAATTTTGACGAATCGCCTGCAATTCACGAAAAATAAGTCATATCAACAATTCAGGCAGAAAGAATGTGTCCACCTTGAAAGCTACATTGAGATCCTTTCATCTTGCTAAGGCTAGTGCCCTCAAATAATTCGAAAGCTTCAGCTTTGGCCGAATTCGCAAAATATTGAACTTGCGAAAAATAGGTTGCTTACAGTATCATTTTATGATGGTACTTTAGTAGAATCAACCTTTACAAATTTGTTGAGAGTCATGCATGTCCTTCTATATTTGTAGCTGGCACTTGAGGCAGAGCTTCGATTCAAATCCTCACTTGAAGACATGGAGGCCAAGCTGTGCGAAGTTCGACAAACACTGAACAGAGGAAGTTTCCTTGACATTGACTGCTACCTTCGGCCAAAAGGGCAACATTTTCTCTCATCGCACTGGTAAGGACTTCTACTTTGAACTTCTACTTTGTTGTGTTTGCCATAGACATTGTGTAGACAGCGTTATCACCACGCCGTCGTTATAACGGAAGTTCACTATGATGTCTGGGCGTCATATGGTGTGTGACCAGCTACTCCCAGTGATGTGATTGCTGCGCCAATTGCGCCTAGCTGCGCCAATGGGCTAACCCTGCTACATCCTGCTACATTCCGCCAAAATATGGGTAATCTGCGCCAAGCCTGCGTCAAAGGACCAATTTAGGTCGCCTTTCAAAACCGAAACTAAACTGAGTACTGTAATAAAGCAGACGCGTGTTACGTGGCGCAAGTGGCCGCCTGACACAAAGTACCGTGCATCAATTGTCCACCCGGTCTTGCATGGTTTTCCTGGCGTCTCGCGTTTCGCGCTCTCGTCTTGTGGCTCTCCGTCTCTCGTCTCTTTTTTTATATTTTCAGCGACAGACGCGGATGTGTGCAGACGCTCCGATGCTAGCGTGCCAGGTACCAGTCATGCTGTGAAACGAAACCACGTTTTTGCGCGGCAGGAGTTACTTTGTGAGCTGAAGCAACGGCCGTGGGAAAACTATATTTGGTCACTGCCTTTCAGTCACTGTGGTCGCGCGACGTCGAATGTTTCCGTCCCCACATCACTGCAGATATAATACTTTCGAAATGAAACTAAGTACCGCCGCATGTTCATCAACATTCCTGATGTTTAAATCATACGTTACTACAAAAATCCATCTTTAATTTAAAGACTGCTCTGTCAAAGTATTGATTATCTAGATTCCTCTCGGTGGGCCATCTTTCGAGAGGGACCTCGGTACGTGAAAAATCTGCCATGGAAAAAAGTGGGTGAAGCAAATTGAGCTAAAGAAAGAAGGCAATGTCTGCACGCTGAACCCGCACAGCGTGCTTGTTTGTCCCGAGTTCAGTTGTTGAACAAAGCGCTCCAAGAACGTTTTGAGGCTGGCTCGCAATGTCTTGCATCGATGCACTCAGGTTCTTTATTTTTTGTGTGTTTAGCTTGTACCTTGTTTGCCGGCCTGGCAAGCACGCGCCACTGGACTGTTTTTGTTGCATGCTCCAAAGTTACATTTTGTGTACAATTTTGAGGATAAGTTAGCGACGGAGCTGAGGGGCATAGTTTCGGTTTCGATCGAACAGCCGTTGTCTACGCTCGCGCGACGAAGCATGCCCAACAGCAAGCCTGCCGAAGTTGGCCTCACGTGCATGCGAACATGATTGCGTGACTGAGACACCAGCCGGGACGCTTGCAATTCATTGTATTACGTTTGCTTACTTTTGACGAAAATCTGGCACGTCGGGAACCAGGAAAACAGTGGCAAGCGGTTTTTCGAAATTGTTTGGCAATGCCTACAGCACTGTACACTTGTGGGATGTCTGAGCAGTAAAAACAGAAGCAGCGAGTTCCGTCACAACACGTCACATCAGAACACAACACAACACAAAGTGCCCTTCGTTTGTACAGCGCTTAAAATGAATACTTTTTATTTTCCTCAGAATATCTGCTCCAGAATCCACTTTTGCTGCTCCGAAACACTGTCTTGGCTGCTCCGAAAGCCGCTTATGCTGCTCTAAAACACTGTTTTGGTTCCTCCACATGCCACATTTGCGGCTCCAAAATACTGCTTTAGTTGCTCCGAAACGTGCGCCAAAATGGCTTAGGCCACTCACATCACTGTACTCCTTCAATTGGATTGATGTCATCACTTCTAGTGTGCGAACATCTCCATTCTCGAGTCGCTCCTCGACATCGAGGTTCCACCTAATGCATTCTGCTTTAGTAGAAACAAAATTATGAATTTTTAACAAGATCGTAATTTCGAAGTTTTTATTTGAATCATCTCACAAAATCGGAATACCCAATTGAATCCTCAGCAGTTCAGAAAGATAAAGAACGTGATTCTCAATGCATTGGATGATTATCCAATGCATTGATTATCTCAGTTTCTGAAGTAGTGATTTATGATAAATAACACTGCTTTAAGACATTTTGTTAAATTTATAACCTATGGGGGATCTTTAGAAATCATAATTTAGATTTAAGAAATCACATTTTCACCAAAAACAAACCTAAGGACTCATACAAATGACCTAATTACAATGTTATAGTTTGCCCTATATTGTATTGTTAATAAGGTATTTCAAATCTGGCTGCGGATTTATAATTATCAATAAGAAATATATTCACGTCCTTAATATGAAAGAGTTAGGTGCAGAAATAGTCTAGCCCTCATTTCCCCTATGTTAAAATTGTAACTGGTGACCATCTTTTATTTATTTATTTATTTACACATACTGCGACCTCTGTGAGGTCATTGCAGGAGTGGAAAATACAGAAACAAATTAACATTCGAACAATACAACATGCCCTTGAACATAACAGAAATGAAAACGATGACGTCATGCGTTACTGAAACGAATAGGCAGAACCGCACTAATAAAATCACCATAGGGAAGAGTACGTATTTTCCCATCAAGATTATTCCAAATTTCAATACTATGTGGAAAAACTAATATCTAAAGCAGTTAGTATGAGACTGAAAAGGAACAATATTTAATGAATGAGATCGTCTGGTGCATGAGCTAGTAGAGAATGAAATATATTTACTTCTCTCAATTCCACAGTCCTCATTAACAATTCTGTGCAACATTTTAATTCTATAAACTGTTCGCCTTCTAGACAAAGGCTCCAGCCCCAGAGATGAAACAGCCGAGGAGGGCGAAAAATTACGGTCATACCTATTCAAAATAAACCTTACAGCCTTGGCCTGGATAGGGATAAACGTAGAGACTCACCATGTCCAACATCTGCTTCAATAGATGCTTTTAATAATTAAGAAACATTGCTTGTCAGCTTCAAATATATAATTTAGGTTCATCAGTATTTTGATACTGCTAGCATCGTGGCTATTTATGGCCATGTATTACCTTGCAGTTGTTTTTATTTACGGTGATCTGATTAAATAATCACATTAGCTTACGCTATATTTCTCTAAACAAAGGAGGAGCCCGCTGTGGACACGCCTTTTCCGGGACCCTTTATCATCAGGATGCGAGACGGAGAACACAAGATCACCTGTGGGAAGTGCTGTGTTCACCTGACTCCCAGATTCTCTCTTGAATGTGCTTTGATCCTGTGCCTCGCTGTTTACTTTGTTTTGAATCTTTCTTACCTCTATGCATTTGGACAAACTTTGGGTCTCCTGCAAACAGTGCTAGTCAAGAGCGAGGTGTTTGAGTCATGTCTCATGTCATTTAAACTGAAGACTCTCTTAAAGGAGTTGAAAAATGCACCCTCAGAATGTACCAACACAGAAACTAACACAAACTAGGTGAGTGTTAAGTTATGTTCAAACTACTATACAAGCCTGATTTAAGGAACCTCTGAGATGCAATATTTTTTTCTTTTAAGACACCTAGAAATTGGTTCTCTCCAGAGTCACATTTTCTTAATGAAAAGTATAAATATCAAACCCATTTCAAAGTGCCAACCTGAGCAGTGTGACTTAACAAGTGCCCGAAAGATGTCGGGGTGGTCGGAAAGATGGCAGTCTTCTTTCTCAAGCAGTATTACAGCACTGAGAAGCGAATGGAATGGAACTGAACTCCCCCTGCACTCGGAGGAGCAGAAAGCAACAAACATAAATGAAAAAGGTATACGTGTGGTCTCTGGGAGCTGCGCTCCTCCGAGTGCAGACGAAGTCTCATTCCGTTCGCTTCTCGGCTCTCTACACTGGTTGCGGAAGAAGACTGCCCTCTTTCCAACTACATTGACATCTTTTGGATTTCTCCTACATTACACTCCTCAGGCAGGCACTTTGAAATGGGCTTGATTTTTTTAGTTTTTATGAAAAAAAAGATATGCGACTCTGGAATAAACTAATTTTTTATGGTGTCTTGGAACCGTAGTCAGTCGCCTCACTTGAAAGAAAACCTTTTGGACGTGTCAAGCACCCCTTAAGTTGACCTTGGGTGCATGTTATTTTTTTAGAAGCTTTATCTGTGAAAGGAGCCTCTAACCCAGTTTTTGAAACAAGCTGTATTTATTTTTACACTTCTCACAATACTTTAGAAATGCAAGGTCCATCTGCATTGTTTCTTTCAGATTAATTACATTGTTCTTCGCCGCCTAATTATCAACCTTTTAGTTCTGAGCATTTTATAGCTGAGGGGCAAGTTAAATAAACAATTGGAACTGTCTTATCATATGGTTTGTGCTTCACTTAGTCATTTTGTTTTGCAAAGCTTTGACCATGCCAGTACTGCATGTGTGACCAACAATGTTTATACATTAGCAGTTCTTACCTATACACTAGCTGACTGTTCACTGAGTTACAATATAAAATTTGATTAAATCTGATCATTCTTCTTTTATTGTTTGTGCCTTAGATTTCTTTACCATTTTAGCTTGTCTCAGACGTCACATGAGAGGCAAAGATACTGTGAGCAAAACACATCTGCTACAGCTATGTCTGTACTGCTGTAGCATTTTCTTTCTGTTAGTACTTGATAGAAATCTTGAGCTCAGTCAGTTTGTTACACAGTTATGGCTACTGGAGTAATGGCTTCCACTAACTGATGTTCAAAAGGTCGGAGTAGATTTCGCAAATTTTCGACGCACTAACATGTTTTAAGGGCCTGTCATTGCTGCCACCATTTGTGTGTTGTATCGTTTTGGATCTGCCTTAAAACACCGAACAATAAAAATAACCAGTCCACTTAGCTGGGATGCCATTTCAGATAAAACAGTACCAATCATTTCTGAAACATTGTTTTCTATAAAGCAGGTCATGGCGTTGTGTTGTCCCAGATATTTTTGCACTTGCCTTGTAGACCATTCTAAGGTGCCGTTATATAGAGATCACATCAAAAGCAATTGCAAGGAAAGCAATTCTGCTGCAAGTACGTTTCTGATGATGTGGCTCTTTTTTGTTAGCTCAATGTATTATGAAATGAAGAGCTCACAGTGCATCACAAAAGGAGTGACTTGGGAAGAAGCCTTCTAGAATGGCAGTCTAATTTTCACAAATAGCCTTAGCTTCTGCAGGACACTGATGAAGCTGGGTCTCTTAGTGAAACGTCAGCTGCCGCTGAGAATTCTAAAATACTAAATTTCAAGTTACTCTATTCACATGCACAATGTGCTGCGAGCTCTTGATTTCTGGTGACACTGAGCTATCAGAAAGCGAATACCACAGCACCAGAAACTTGTGTGCAGCATAACTGCTTTCTTTACAGCTTCCTTGCTTTTAATTTTATGTCTGACATCTTAGAATGGTCTATAAGAAGGCAGGTGCAAAAATATGTGGGACAACAAAAACCCCTTACCTGCTTTATATGAAACAGTGTTTCGGAAACAGCTAGCTTCTTCTATCTGTACCAGTGTTCCAGATATAAACATATGAAACACCGTTTCACATAAGTCTCCCAATTATATGTGGGACAGCTTTCCATATATGACATTACGTGGAGCACTGTTCCGCAAAACACCTCGGAGGTCTATCTGAAATGGTGTTCCGCATATTCTCAAGATATCTGGAACAGTGTTCCAGGTGGGTAAGTGGAAAATTTTTGCAATAATTTTCCACTTATAGCCGGAACCCAAGTGGAACGGTGTTAAGAGTGTACAGACGAACTACTTCAACTATATTTCACATTTCACCAAGTACTGAAGAAGAAAAAACGGGTTCCCCTCTTCGCGGTCGTTACCTTCACAATGCGGACACAAGCAAGAAATCGTTTGAAAGTTTAATGATTTGGGCGTTGGCCAGTTGAAAGGGGGTTCTAGATTTTGTTGAGCTTAAGCAAGAGTTGTCGCTCAAAGGAAGCTTGCGTCGCTCTCACATTTTCCCACGTTTTCTTGTGAGTATGTCGGGGTGTCCCGTGAAAAAGATAAGTAACGGCTACACGTAATTTTTATTACTCTCGTGCAAGTCATCTGAGTCCTGTTGTGATTTCTGCCTAATAAAAGTAATCAACTGATCACAGAATTACTCCAAAAGTAATCGATTACAAGTAAATTTGATTACTTGTAGTGCGTACGGTACAAGTCTGGAGATATCCACAAACAATCATAGCATCAAAACTTGCAGGGGAGGCATGTTTAAGGGTTGAAGCTGACTTTATAACGAGCGCACCTCTCCAGCACGTCGTGGAAGCCAGCGCTGAATCCAGCGCCGCCATTGTTGATGTACCGGCCATACGATTTTTTGACCGGTTCTGCGTCCTTCCCCTTTGCATTCCTTGGAACGTGCTTTCAAAGCGTTTATATTTTCTTTTTTTTTGGTTTAAGTGAGATGAAAATATTCACGTAGCATGTAGTAAAAACGTTTCCAAAGACAAAAAATGGTTTTTATTCTGTTTTTTTCCTTCTTGTATTCATTACAATCTATGTTTTTTTTGTGTGTGTGCTTTGGCAGCAAGAGGCACGGATGCGCGAAGCATCCGCAAAGTGGGGCAGTCTATGCTGGGAAGCAAGAACATAGGCGTCTTGTTTCTATAGAGACGCAGTTTTATAGATTGTCGCAAATAATTACTGTGTGTACCGTTACTTCTTAGCAAGAGATACACTCCTTGGAAGCATTAGCAACAGTATTGGAGAACAATATTGGTGTGAAAGCAGCACCATATTTATAACATTGTTCATGGTTGAGATGGTCACTGACCAAACACACTCCTTTCATATGACCAGTATAAAAGGCGCATGGGTAGCCTTTGGGTGTGGTGATTGAATTAGCGTGTCGTCCTGTGTGTTGTGCGTGTCATCCGTGTTCAATTCTGTGTATGTTAAATGTATAAGATGTGTGCAATTTTAAATAAGCGTTGTTCATTTGTGAATGTAATGAGCGTGGAAATTATCTACCCCAGTTGATAACATATTTTTTACCAATCTTGAATTCGACGTTGACTAGCACCACCTGGATGTGCAAAGGCACAATTTAGTAATAAATAAGGTAAGGGCGCAACATTTAATCCCAGTGGCCTTAATGCCAGGATGCAAAAGTTTGTCCATGGAGTTCAACCTTGAGGGACTAACGGTAGGGGAAAAGATTTCTCCCGTTACCGTTGCTTCCTGGGGACCAATGGTTGTGGCAGCGTATTTGCTCCCTCAAGGAGGCAAGTCACGCTCGCGCTTTGTCTTAGAGTCCAGTTGGCGCCGTCGCTCGGAATCCTCGCCTGGTTAATCCGCCGTCGCGGTCTCCGCTCACCCTCCGGTAATTAGTCGGCTTAACTTCTCGTCCAGGTGTCGCGACGTCAACACGGCGCCGGGCGAGGTTGCCAGTCATTGACGGCCCAGACGGCCGTTCGCCCACTTGCAATGGGACGGCACATTCCCTGCCTGGGGTGAGGAAGGCGGACGAAGGGAACGTCATTTTGACTAAGGCCCATCGCAACAGCAGTATCTTTTCTGATGAGCGTCTGTCTTCCAAGGCTTTGAACGGTAGCTGACAAACCCTAGCCAAAAATCTTAGCACGCTTCTTCTGTTATTTTTTTAATAAATTCTGTTTTTAGTACTTAAGATCCTTTTTTTTTGCTAGACTTTTAGACCCCAGCGAATTCTGGGTTTCATATGATGTATGTCTGAAGTCGTGTACCTGCTCAAAAACAGGGCGAAGTCTTGAATTAAGAGTTGAGATTTTTTGTCCGTGTCGACTCCTTACCGGATGTCCCATCTCGCAACAATATCATCCCATAGAGCGGGGCTCTCAAACATGCGTCCCAGCGTCCCGGCAAGTCGCGTCAGCCAGTCTAAAGTCGCGTCCCAGCAAGTCGCGTCCCAGCAAGTCGCGTCCCAGCAAGTCGCGTCCCAGCATGTCGCGTCCCAGCAAGTCGCGTCCCAGCAAGTCGCGTCCCAGCAAGTCGCGTCCCGCAAGTCGCGTCCCAGCAAGTCGCGTCCCAGCATGTCGCGTCCCAGCACCAGAAGTCGCGTCCCAGCATGTCGCGTCCCAGCAAGTCGCGTCCCAGCATGTCGCGTCCCAGCAAGTCGCGTCCCAGCAAGTCGCGTCCCAGCAGGTCGCGTCCCCGCAAGTCGCGTCCCAGCATGTCGCGTCCCAGCAAGTCGCGTCCCAGCAAGTCGCGTCCCAGCAGTCGCGTCCCAGCAAGTCGCGTCCCAGCAAGTCGCGTCCCAGCAAGTCGCGTCCCAGCTAGTCGCGTCCCAGCAAGTCGCGTCCCAGCAAGCCGCGTCCCGGCAAGTCGCGTCCCAACAAGTCGCGTCCCAGCTTGAGTCAGCGTCCCAGCAAGTCGCGTCCCAGCATGTCGCGTCCCAGCAAGTCGGCGTCCCAGCAAGTCGCGTCCCCCAGCAAGTCGCGTCCCAGCAAGTCGCACGTCCCAGCATGTCGCGTCCCAGCAAGTCGCGTCCCAGCATGTCGCGTCCCAGCCAAGTCGCGTCCCAGCAAGTCAGCGTCCCAGCGTGGCCGCGTCCCAGCAAGCCGCGTCCCAGCATGTCGCGTCACCAGCAAGTCGCGTCCCAGCATGCCTGCGTCCCAGCCAAGTCGCGTCCCAGCATGTCGCGTCCCAGCAAGCCGCGTCCCAGCTGCGTCGCGTCCCAGCTAAGTCGCGTCCCAGCATGCCGCGTCCCGGCCCAGCGCCGCGTCCCAGCATGTCGCGTCCCAGCATGGGTCGCGTCACCAGCAAGCCGCGGTCCCAGAGCATGCCGCGTCCCAGGCAGAGTCGCGGCCCAGCAAGTCGCGTCCCAGCGAATGGCGCGTCCACAGCAAGTCGCGTCCCAGCATGTCGCGTCCCAGCATGTCGCGTCCCAGCATGTCGCGGTCCCAGCATGTCAGCGTCCCAGCATGTCGCGTCCCAGCAAGTCGGCTTCCCAGCATGTCGCGTCCCAGCATGCTCGCGGTCCCAGCATGTCGCGTCACCAGCAAAGTCGCGTCCCAGCACGCCGCGTCCCAGCATGCCGCAGTCCCGGCAAGTCGCGTCCCAGCATATCGCGTCCCAGCATGTCGCGTCCCAGCATGTCGCGTCCCAACATGTCGCGTCCCAGCAAGTCGCGTCCCAGCATGTCGCGTTCCAGCATGTCGCGTCCCAGCATGTCGCGTCCCAGCATGTCGCGTCCCAGCAAGTCGCGTCCCAGCATGTCGCGTCCCAGCATGTCGCGTCCCAACAAGTCGCGTCCCAGCATGTCGCGTCCCAGCATGTCGCATCGCAGCATGTCGCGTCCCAGCAAGTCGCGTCCCAGCAAGTCGCGTCCCAGCATGTCGCGTCCCAGCATGTCGCGTCCCAGCAAGTCGCGTCCCAGCATGTCGCGTCCCAGCATGTCGCGTCCCAGCAAGTCGCGTCCCAGCATGTCGCGTCCCAGCATGTCGCGTCCCAGCAAGTCGCGTCCCAGCATGTCGCGTCCCAGCATGTCGCGTCCCAGCAAGTCGCGTCCCAGCAAGTCGCGTCCCAGCATGTCGCGTCCCAGCATGTCGCGTCCCAGCAAGTCGCGTCCCAGCATGTCGCGTCAGCAAGTCGCGTCCCAGCAAGTCGCGTCCCAGCATGTCGCGTCCCAGCAAGTCGCGTCCCAGCATGTCGCGTCCCAGCATGTCGCGTCCCAGCAAGTCGCGTCCCAGCAAGTCGCGTCCCAGCAAGTCGCGGGCCGCATGCGGCCCGCGACTTGCTGGGACGCGGCCCGGAGGCAACCGGCTACGCGTCCCGGTTCCCATGCGCTGGAAATGGCATGCGCCATAGTGATCTCTTTCGCTCGAAAAGTAGCTCTGCTCTTTTAACGTATTCACATAGTTTATAATTATCTGTGTTCATTTGACCCTTTGTTTCGCTTTGTTTTTTTGCTTCCCAGCTTTTTGTATTGGACAACAATTACGCTACGGCTGCAAACGCGAACTATTCGTTTAAGGATGCATCTCGGCAGCGAGAACTCTCGATCAGCAGGAGTAGCTGCCAAAGATAAAGCTACGAGCTCGGGATTAGAGAGCCTTCAAAGTGTTTGTTTAGAGTGTTGTAATAAAAATCGTCAGGAAAGCAAGAACTGTCAAATTAACTGATTGATTTTTTACAGACATATCGAGCTTGGTTAATTTCTGAGTGAATTGAGACACAAAAACAACAGAACTGTATTGAAAACGACACAGTTCTATTAAAAATGGCAGCACGTTGGCGGGGCGGTGTCATTTTAATTCTTGATATCACATGACGTCAGGCCCCAAAGTAGTCATATAAACAAATCAAATCTAAACATGTTACTGGCAAAACTGTGAGTTACAAAAAGCATAGAGGACGAGGTCTCTTCTCTTTAAAATCGGCTGACCCCCCCCCCCCCTTCCCTTCCCTTCCGGTGGTGCGTTGGCCCTCGACCTTTCCGGTATGGGCTATCTGGCCCCCAGACTGAAATGAGTTTGAGACCACTGCCATAGAGTCTCGATGACTGCAACTACTTTTCGTTTAATTCCTTCCCTTCGAAAATAAAAGCTGTCCACACACACGGCTTTTGGCAGACTGAAGCAGATAGGTGCTTCTCCGCTTCCGATTTGAAGTTGGAACGATTTTTGCCGGAGGGGTGAGCGAGTGACCGTCCGCTTGCGTCCTTCCAAAGAACTAATGACGTAGCCTTCACGACGGAGGCCATCACCTCCTCTGCCCATCAAGGTTTTGCGGTTGCTGTGCTTCCTAAAAACCTCCCGAAAACAAAAAAGAAGGATGCGATGGCGAGGAGGCACCTACCCGCGCGTCTAGTCACTCACTGGCGTCATGACTGACTGTGAAAATGTTTGCGAGACGACTGTAGTAATTTATGCTACTGTCCTTAACCCCTCGGACCAATTATCGCGTAACAAAAACTTGTGTAAAATTGCTGACTGGTGTGAGAGGTGGCAGAGGGTTATAAACTACTCGAAAACATGCGCTCTTACAATAACACACAAGAAATCTCCTCTCGAATATACGTATCATGTCCGCGATAAACTAATTGAATCTGTGAATGACGTAAAATACTTAGGTCTAACTATTAATACGAAACAGCTGGGACACCCACATAGACAATACTTGCGCCAAGGCCTACAAAAAACAGTGTTTTTTAAGAAGGAAATTGGGAGCGTGCAATTGGACTGTCAAACTTTCAGCCTTTAAAAGCCCTAGTTCGCACAGTCATGGAATATGCGTCAATCGTGCGGGACCCATACTCAAAGAAAGATATAGAAAAAGTGGAGAGAATTCAGCGACTAAGTGCACGATGTATTTTTTTCTGATTTTAGGCGCCTCTCCTCGGTTTCTAAAATGTTGAATAGATGTGGGCTAGAATCTCTCGAAGCAAGGCGGAAATTTGCAAGATTAAGTTTTTTTATAAACTTTATCATAAAGAAACTGTCTTAAGTAAAGGCTTGTATATTCAGCCACTTCCTCAGCGCTCAGCAAGGCTAAACCACACAGAAATGTCAGACAATATGCTCCTAGAAATAATCTATTTAAGTACTCCTTTTTGTACGAACCATTGAAGACTGGAACTCACTGCCGTCAGACTGCGTGAACGCTTCAACATCCAATAGTTTTGACTCCTTTCTTATAAACATGTTGTAACCCTCTCCTGCTAAGATGGTGAAAAACCATCCGCAGTATTTCCTAAAAAAAAAAAAAAAAAATTCGCGCCTGTTTTGCGTCGGGAAGCGTGGTTGATGTGCTCGCTGAAATCTCAGGCGCGCGAAGACTCCGTTTCAATTTTTAAAAAGTTAGACCCTACCTTTTCGGCGTACACGGAACAAATTGCGCATTGTGTGGATTGTCCTATATTGGAAAGAGTGTCATACACTTATAGATACGACTTTTTTCCCGTAATGGAGCAGATGACGCTCCAACTGTGCCAAGGAAATACTAGCGACGGTCTTAACGTGAGCAATTATCTGAGCTGACGGTATGCGTGGCGCTTGCAGACTCTACACTGTTTGACCAACGCTGCAATGTCTACGATAACGCCTGGACAAAATACGAACATTCTTGCTCTCGCGTTTCGCTTCTTTTACCCATATGGCGTCGGTGAACTGGTTTCAACATCTCGCCCCGCGTGACGTCAGGCCCAACAACTTTGCGGATTGAAAAAAACTTTCACCACTGAAGTCTCGAACCCAAACTGCTTTAATCATCCCTCTCTGCTCGCACTGGAGCACAAGATTTATGTTACGGCAGGCAGATAAGGTTCCCTATAAGTTCCTAAGTAGAGCTGTTGCGGTACTGACAGCGTGACCCACGGTACGGTCCTCGCCTTCTGTGTTATCTCCCGCCGTGACAACTGTGGCCTTGAGAGCATACCGGCCAGAAGAATATGCTCTTCTGGGACGAAGTTTCTAACGATGCCATAATTAAGCGACCGTCATAATGGCACGTCTCCTATTACTTTTTCTGGGATTTCAGTGAATGGTCGACAATTCAGAGTTAAGATACCATTGCGGTCGTGAATGAAGTAGTGAAACCTTCGACAACCAACCTTTACTGCTAGTCCCTCCTCGTATTGCAGCTAAAAAGCTGCAATAAGTTGATTGAAAGAAAAAGGTTGCACAAAGAACGGGAGGCTCTCTGCGCTATTTCTGCGCCATTCTCAACATGGCGTCGTATCGCAGCAGTCGCGGGCTGGACGGCTGAACGAATCGAACTAAGCTATGGCAACGGAGAAGGGCGTCAGACCTCTACTTCAGAACTGTTTTTCACGTTACCGGCGAATCTGTCTAGCTTCCAAAGAGAAACTGTTAACCGATAAAAGCAATTACGATTTATTCCGTACGACACGCCCGACCACCAAGCTGATTCGCACGAAGACGTCGCCGAGTTGCCGCCCCTTCTTCTGGCTGATGACATCGCTCGTCTTACGAACCCGAACTGGTAAGAGCTTGAAAGACGCGCAAACGTCAAGCGACGAAGTACTTGAATTTCGCGTTGTTCGTGCGACGTGCACGTTTTTTGACAGCTTCGCGCAAACGAGAAAACGAAAAAAAAAAATAAGTACGCGGTCGGGTGTAGCCACGTGACTTCCTGCAACTTTGTCCTCTTCATATCTTTTTCCTCCCCAGTCCAGTTTCAGTTTTGGTTTCGAGCAGCTGCGTTTTCTTTTTTCTTTCCGTTCTTCTTTTTTTTTTAATATACGTGACGCTGTAGCAAAATATTGATTAGGTAGTAGTCTTCTGCCACCACAATAACTTCCATAACAAAAAAAAAGCTTCTTTTTTTGGGGGGGGTAGGGGTGTCAGTGTTTCTTTAACGCTGAACCGTTGATAAACATGGCCTACGCTAGCAAGGTAGGTGCAAAGCTTCAGGCGTTAGGCAGCACTTCAGAGCACCCAAACAACACACTAAACGGAGGAGTGGCGCCCCAAACAGCACTTTCGCCAACGTTTCTAACCACGAAGCATAGCCGCTGAACCTGACGCTGGCTAGATAACGCGACAGTATTCAGTATGACGCCACCCACGATAAAACGGTTTATACGCCAAGACGCGGCATTGACGTCACGCCGCAGCGGTGGCGCTGCTGTCGGTATACGGCGCGTGCGCAGACGCTTCACCTCATACGAATCTGGCTTCTGCGCATGCCCAGTGCTTACGCCTGGTGTGGGCGAATGCGGGGTTGTCTGTAAACAGATTGTTGGCCTATAAGTAAGAGCGCAGTCAAAGCCTACAAGACGTTGAGACTCAGGCACACATACTAAAAAAGTAAAGGCCCGTTCTTACACTTGCGTTTGACTCCGACCGACTGAGACATGTGACGGCTTACGACCGGCTGCACTGCTGCGCAGCCGGTCGTAAGGCGTCATAAGAGGCTTAAAAATCGGTCTTGACTCAGTAGGACTAATTAAAGCGCAAGTTTGTGAACTTGCAACCAAGTACGCCTGAATCGGTTGCAGTCGTACTCGGTTGCACAAACTTGCAACCGAGTACGACCGACTGAACCATGACCGGTTTTAAGCCTCTTGCGAGGGCTTACGGCCGGATGCGTTGCTGCTGAGCTGGCCATAAGCCATTACAAGAGGTTTAAAAACCGGTCTTACCTCGGTCGGTTGCAGTCAAACGCACGCGTATGAACAGACCTTTAAAGGAGTTGTGCAACGATTTTAACGCTGAAAGAATTTGCATCTTTCACTTTTGACATTCTTTATCTTGTCACGAAGGACAGAAAACACATATCTCCTTCCTTCGAAATGTTGAGATTCCGCCACGTAATTGCGAGTCAAGAATTACAATATTTCCCGACCTGCAGCCGCATGCGGCGGCCATGAGAACCACGCGGCGTGACGTCAAAGCGGGACTTGTAAAAATATAGCAAGTTGTGCAAATACCTGCTCGCTAAAAGGTAATTTTTTTGTAAATCTTGTCGTTCCAACATAAAGCGTCAAAAAACCTGGTATCATCGACAAAACATTTATTATATGGCGTTTTAGTGGCGCTATCTATCCGAGGCCAACAAAACCGTCAGCTCTATCTGCTACCGCGAACAGCCGCCGGAAGCGGGAGGGGGACGTTGGCAGAGCCGGACGGGGATGGCCGGACCCGGACGAGCGCTCGTTCGCTCTTTCCTCCATTCGCCCTGTTGATCGCGCTGCGGAAGCACGTGGTCACGTGGTCGAGAGCGGGTGAGTTCTCGCTGTTGACTTATACCTCTAGAGAGAGAGCTTCACCGGAACCCCGCACGTCCTCCCTTTCGCGTCACAACGCACGTGACTCTGAAGATGGTGAAGGAGTTGAGAGGTGCCGAAAACCTCATTATTTCTCAATTTTTAAAATAAAAACTAGGACATGCAGGCAAAAGCGGATTTTGTACTTTATTTCAGAAAGGTCGAGACACTAACTCCCCAATTATTTAAGCAAAGCACTGAAATTGTTGCACAGCTCCTTTAATGCTATGCGCACAACGTCGTGCACCGCTACCGGAAATATGTAACGAACGACGCAATATTTTTGCCTGTCGCCCGGTTTGCTGGAGAAGAAGGGGGAGAGTGGCAAGGCTTGGGTAAACACGTCTCTGTAAATCACGCGATAACTTTTAGCGGTTTCCAAATTTGATCACGCACTTAATAAAAACAAGTTGTCCACGAAACGCCACAGTGTCGATGAAACGTGTGTCTATATGAAATTCTGTGTCTACGAAACGTTTCTTCACGAAACGTGTTTCGACGGAACGATGGGGTCATTTCCGGTCGAAGTGCCCGACGTCGTGCGTATTGGGTAGGAGATCTAACTATAGGGGGCGCTTTGACCCGTTTGTTGTCCCCGTACTCGGTGTTTACTCAACAGAAGGCCTGTGCACATGCCTAGAGGCCTTATGGGCATGTCCATGTCATCTTCTACAATAGAGCGCAAGGCACAGTTTAATGTACAAAAATACTAACAATCGACGCAGCGACGTTAAGTGCCGGATCTATCCTCAGAGAATGCGAGCTTGACCCACTTCGGCTTTTGAGTGCTGAGCTGGGACTCGTGCCTGCTGCATTGTTCATGCAGGCCGGAGTGGTAACAAAGGAGCCCCTCCTCCCCTCACCGAAGAACACGAACTCCAGCCGAACGCTGACGCCGCGTTCGGTTATGTCGGCCGAGCGCTGAGTCATTGTATTTGTTGTCCCCATCCGTGTAGTTCTAAAGTTAACCACTTGGGGCGTCACGGTCGCTCCTCCTCCCCAATAGCATCACTCATACTAAAAACGCAAAGTCACGGTGCGCTTATTGTGCTTGATTGGCTTGGTCGGCTATAGCAGTCGCACAACAAGATAATAAATGCCGTCACGTTGCAATTTTGGCGCTTTCTGGTTGGTTTTATCGGCTCTAGATTCGGCTGCGCCCTGAGGTGAGGTGAAACGAAGTATAGACCGACACACTGTTTACAAACAAGCCCACGTTTGCTCACACCAGGTGTGCGCACTGCGCGAGCGCAGAAACCAAATTCGCGTGAGGTGAAGCTTTTGCGCATGCGCCGTGGCGACTAACAGCGCCACCACAGAGGCGTCATGCCTCTGCGGTGGCGTGTTGTGAGAGCCGCGTGTGTGTCCATAGCAGGGGTAACCAAGCTGCGGCTCTCAAGCCGCATGTTGCTCTTTTTGCGTTAAAGTGCGACTCGTGGCTCCTAGGTAAACCAAACCCCTTCCCGGTCACATCACACGAGCACTTCCTCAACGAAGAGGAATGGAACGTGTTTTATACTGAAAGGCAGGTTGCGGTTTGGTAGTCTGTCTTGTGCTACTGCTACCTTACGTACAGGCGAACTGCTTTTGACTCAGATAGATCTAAAGTATTTAAAGTTAAATTTATTGCTCCAGAAAAAGATCTGCCCCCCTTTTGCTGATTTCGTCTTCAAGGCGGCTCTTGGAACTTTAATGGTTTTGTTTGCGGCTCTAAGGCCTGGTCAGCTTGGTCACCC
>JAZHYW010016351.1:0-14858 GCA_037355805.1 Ixodes ricinus
TGAAATATGACAAGGAAGGAGACTCAGTTCATGTGCTCAAGGCTTTCTTAGTGTAGTGAGTGTGCCTGGTGTTGAGATAGAAGTTAACAAAGAAGCAGACTGTTGTGAAAGCAAATGACAGCTGTATGCTGTGCTGGTTCGCCTGTTCCGTTGACTGTACTGAAGCGCCACAACTCTTGCTGTCTGCTTGGAAGTCTCTCCTGGCATTCGTGTTACGATGGAGAAAAGGACCCAGTACACCGCATCCTACAAGAAACAGGCAACTATTTTGTCTGAAGACGTCGGAAATTCAAGCACGGCCCGACGTCTAGGGATCAACTAGTCTACCATTTGAGGGTGGCGGAAGAACAGTGACCGGATTTTTCGAGCGGCGCCTACTTGGAAAGCTTTCCATGGGCCGAAGCATGGTCGTCACCCTGAGCTGGAGAAGAAGCTAGCGGATTTCATGAAAGAATGTCATGGCCAGTTTTTGCCGGTCCATGCCGAGGTGATCCAACTGAAAGCGAGAAAGCTCGCGTGGGAAGCTGGCCTGTCTTTTAAATCGAGCCGCTCGTAGATGCAAAAGTTCATGCGTCGCGCTGGATTCCGCTTCACTGGAGGACCTCCATCTGCCAAAAACTCCCAGAAGATAATGAGGAGAAGCTCCCTAGCATTCCAGCGTCACGTCATTGCCCTGTGCAAGAACCGAAACTACAACATTGGTCAGATCGGGAACGCTGACGAGACTCCAATTTTTTTGGACATGCCATCCAATTATGTCGTGGATGTTCACAGCTCTAAGGAAGTGCGTCTTCGCTCAACGGGAAACGAAAAAAGTCGGGTGACAGCGATGCTGGCATGTACGGCCAACTGTCATATGCTGCCACCTTTTCTCATCTTTAAAAAGAAAACGCTTTCGAAAAATGAAACTTTTCCTGCCTGGATGCACATCAGATGTAATGAAAAAGGATGGATGGATAGCGCAATGATGCGCAAGCTGATCCAGGTTGTGTGGGACAACCGACCAGGTGTGGTTTTCAACATCCCGTCAATGCTCGAGCTCTATGCTTTCAGGGGGCACCTGACGGACGAGGTCAAGAACGTCACCAAGGAGGCAAAGAGTGTCCTCGTTGGCATACCTGGAGGAATGACATCGCAGCTCCAGCCCCCGGATGTGTGAATTAACAAGCCCTTCAAAGATTGGGTGCGAAGAGAGTATGAGGAGTGGCTCGCGGGCAATAACAAGGAGCTGACACCAGCGGGTCGCGTCAAGCGGGCCTCCATCTTGCATGTTGCTAAGTGGATATCCAACGCATGGGAGGCCAAGCCGCGCTCAATTGTGTCGCGTGCAGTTCTCAAGTGTTGTTTGTCAAATAGCATGGATGGCACGGATGATGACATGATGTTCGCGGACAGCGAGAGGGAGCTGAGCAGCGATGATGAGTAAAATAAAAATTAAAGGATAAAACACATATGCATTTTTTTTTTCATAAATTTTATCAAGTTCTTTAAAGTTTGAGCCAGAATTTATTTCACGAATCTTTCGAAGGTGGCAATACGAAAACATTTGTGGCATGTTGGCAAATGCAAGCATTATGCAACAAAGAAATCTGAAACATTGATTGGCATAATCTAGCTGGAAAAGGAAACAGAATATCTAAGAATAGCTATCACTATCAATATTATCAGGACATTGACATAGGACTTTACATATAGCTGCGGTGAGATATGTTATTATGTGCAGAATGAGAGGCAATGCACTTTTACCCAAAATAGTTCGCAATTATTTGTAGCTCAAGAACGGCGTTCGAGGTTCGCGCCATTCCTGCTCCGTTCTTTTCTCTTACGACGATGGCAGACGCCAGTGGCTGCGTGTCAACTCCGGCGGCAAAGCGGAGGAAGCGAGGTTCTCGCTGCTCGGACCGACAGCTCGACATGCTTATTGATTACATGTTCGCAAACTGAGTGTTAGACCGGGCAGCAACGGAGTCAACACTCATCACTACAGAGAGGACGGCACTCTGGGGCATCATCACGGGCTGCCTCAACGTGGAAAAGCCTGCCTGTAGAATAAAAGAACTTTTGGAATGCCCGAGTGTGTTCGGCGCGGAAGCATGACGGCCTGCTGGTGGTGGAGGCAGCACAGACGGGCAATTGGCCCAAACCGGTGGGTCCCCTCAGCAAGGTTGAGAGGCGGATTCTGGCTATCGTCGGGTTGTGCACAAGACAAATTTTAAGATAAGGAAACATTTTACCAGTGCTGTCTCACAAAAGAAATAACGCTTCATTAGCCGAGTCATAGTTGCCATAACGCTTCATTAGCCAAGCCATAGTTGCCATAGCCTTGTTGCATAGTCGGCGTAGCTGCGACAAAGCACAGTATTTTGTCGGTTACATCTTCTGTGACCGTTGCAGCCACTCTGAAAATGGCGAGCCCCAGGAGGCCAAAACAGAAAGAAGTATCTGGATTCTGGTGAGAATTCGTTGTTCCCCGATCAACGCGATATATTCACGACAAAAACAATTGCAAGTCAACTTCTGATCGCAACAAGCTGCTGAAACATTTGCCACCGAATGATCAGGCGGGGAGTGACCCACCACAACAATCTCGGAGTCCCGGACACGGCGACAAGTCTCTCAGCCCTTCAAGTAGAACCTCCAGTGAATTATTGAGCACCTCCTCTGGCGATGAAGATTTCGAACTCTGGCGATGAAGATTCCGAAGGACTAAGTTCCAGCAGCAACTCCAACGAATCGCCTTCAAATTGCCATCGTTTTAATGACATCACAACAGAAGTAAGACCTGCATGTGCTTCTCTGCTCGATAACGACAACCTTCTTCAGAGATGCCTCGCCGAGTTTGGCAGCACGACTCTGCCACACTCAACTACGACGAAAGCGGCTGCCGTTGCTATGTTGATGTCAATAGTGAGTACACCCAGCTTGATGTGGAGTCTGCTCGAGCATCTACTCAAGTTTGTCGACATGCTTTTTCGATAGACGAAGCCCGTTTTGACACGAAGCAAGTACCTGCTCCACAAGCTTTGGTTTTTTAGAACCTCTGCTGTGGCAAAAAAGTACCCCTACTGTGAGTGCTGTACCGCTTTGCTCGAAAGCAGTACTACTTTCTCAATGTTGACTTGTGCTGCATGCAGCATTTCTTGTGGCCTGGACACGGCACTCAAGGCAGGCCCTTACTTCACGATCCTAGACATCGGGGAGCAGCTGAAGCACGTCATTTCAAAGGATAAGAAGGAGCTCAGAGAGAACATTGTCAAGGTCGACAAAGCTCTGTTGCAGCCGGAGATCGCGGATATCATCAGTGCAGCTAGCTAAAGATGCCTGAAGCAGGAGGGTGTGCTCAAGAAGGGAGACCCGACACTGGCCGTCAACACGGATGGCAGTTCCGTACGTATTTGAGTCATCACGGTCGTCCATTTGGCCCATCCAGTTCAGTGACAGCAAACTTCCACCGCCCACAAGGTTTGCAAACACCACCTTCGCAGGCCTCTGGTTTGGAAAAAAAAACGTCCAAACATGTCAGTCTTCGTGAAGACGTTTGCTCAAAGTGTGGTTTCTATGTCACCCATCGAGTAAAGCTATGAAGGGACAAGTTACACGTCAAGGGTGCACACTATCGGCTGTACAGCTAATGCTCCGGCTTGTGCTGCAGTCCAGAACCACGTCACTTATGTTGGATACTTTGGCTGCTCCTGGTGCATCATCAAGAGAAAACAAAGGAGGTCAGTATATCCCTTTTAGTGGAATAAGTTGTCTTCAGAATGATTATTAGACACTGTTAAAGGGCAACTCCGCTTCATTTTTGATATTTCGAAAACTATGCAGCCCTCTTCAGTATCATATAGGAAGACCCCATGTCAAATATTACGATCTAATTCCGTCTATATATTTAATAAACTGGCCTGCAAACTTTCAAATGAGCCAGGTCGCCGAAATCTGCCAACTCTAGCGTGCGACGTGAGACGCAATCGTCAGCGCAGTCAATGCGACGGAGTTGGAGCGGCCAACGTTCAGCCACTACGTCAGAGGCATCACTACGTCATTCTCATGTTTTGTTTGTTTTTACTTCTCAGAGCGAAATTGAACGATGACGTCATGAGTTTCTCGTCCCGGTATTGGCTCAACGGCGTCCACGTGATCACCGTAACGCCGGATGCGCTAGTTTGCGCTGCCCTGCGCGCTTATCGGTCTGTTTCTCTGCTCCCCCTCTCCTCTTTGTCTTCTCCCTTCCCCTGTCCCCCGGGCCATCACAGTCCACGTCATGCGAAGCGAACTGCCCGCGTCGCGTGTCCTGTACCTCGCCCCCACGAACGTCACAAGACCACGTGGTTCGACGTGACGTGGCCATGACTCTGACGACAGGAGACCAATGTTGCCTGACGCTACCGAAGTTTCGGTTTCGGCATCAGCTGATGTTTAAATTAAGATTACACAAATAATATTCCACATTTCGCGAATTCGAAGACGTAGAGAGCTGTTTAGTAGTGCTTTGTAAAATGGAATCACATGTAAGCCTAAATTTTTCTGGAATTGAGCGGAGTTGCCCTTTAAATGCAACGTTTTCATACGTGTATACTTTTTAGAGTGAATAAGACTAACCAAGGGAAGTTTCCTAGAAGCTTAAGAGCAATAGCCTTTGATCAGCTTCAACATGTTTTGGTGGTACTCCAAGGTTTTCAGGAAAAATTTTCCCACCAGCTTCATTCATCCTTTCATGTTTTTGCCTAGACTACATAC
The DNA here is from genome assembly GCA_037355805.1 of Ixodes ricinus. Taxonomy (NCBI): domain Eukaryota; kingdom Metazoa; phylum Arthropoda; class Arachnida; order Ixodida; family Ixodidae; genus Ixodes; species Ixodes ricinus. Next base: position 4,738 of record JAZHYW010016351.1, read on the forward strand.
TTATGACCTTTGTCTGAAGAATCTTTTTGCTAGGCCCATGCAAGAGGTCACAATTGAATGCTTGTTGAATACATCTTTACTCAATCTATGATATTTCTTTTTTGCAGGATGCATCCAATACATCTACGGTGAGGAGGAGCAACAGCCAGCTCTTGAACGGACACCTGTCATGCTGTGCAGGGACACAGAACTGGCAATACATTTTTGAGTTCCTGTGCAGGGGATGAAGGGCCCCTCAGCACTGGCGAACGTCCCCAACTTCGACCATCGGAAGATGTATGGTCAATTACATGCACTGCGTCCTGTTAGGTGTGACAAGGCAACTCACAGAGGCACTGATAGCATCATTGAACTCGAGACAATGCTTTCTACATTGATGTGCATAATTTTCACCAGCTTAAATACCTACATTTTGCTTGCCAAATTGCTTCCATTCACAATCAGACATGCTTTTCAAAGCATGGATGTGTTCCACCCCCATCAAAGTCCTTGATTTGGACTGATAGTATATCAAATGTATTTAAAAATATAGTATATGCATAATGAGATCTTGCAAATATTTACTGAAGGAGGCCTTTGCAGTGAGGAGATATAGCATGGAATTAACTAATGTCATGACCAGCCACAGAACGGCGTCCTTAAAGGGGTTATGACACGGAATATATAAAACATGAGATAGTTATGGCTGAAGAACCCATTATGTGCTACCATGCATTTGCGATATTTTGTTTTGTAAACAGCCCGCTAGTTTCAGAGATACAGTCGTTTTTATCGCGGATCCTCGGCTCCCCCCAGTGGGTGGGTCTTGGTTGTTCGGAGGTCCGTGACGTAGCCTGCCTCTGCTGCACGCGCGCCCCTGGTAGCGCTGCGGCGCAACCGGCGGAGCTGGGGCTGACTCGCTGCAAGCACTCCCAAACTAGGCTCTCTTAATCCTCTGCTCTGGCATCAGCTTCCGAGCTTTCATCGTGTCCGTTTCCTGGCATTATAGCCGATAAAGACTCCGGCTTCACCCGCTTCGTCGGACTCTTCAAACTCTGGCGGTTCCTACGTCTTCGATAGAGATCTCAGCAGTGACGCGAGCGATTACGAAGAAATTCCCGAAGTTGGTCATTTTGTTTTCGATCCGCTCTCGCAATGCGGCGGAGAGGATCAGGCGCGGAGAGGATCAGGCAGGATCAGGTGCCAGACGCTATGCGGCAGGGCGGCAGCCTCTGTGCTCGCAAGAGTGCCTAGGCGAAGAGAGTTGCCGAGCGTGGCGAGCCTGAGTCAGTATCACGTGACCCATGGACTCCATGTTGTGACTATTGGAGGCAGGGGTAGAGGCTGGCTACGTCATATTCTTTCAGGGTTGCCTGATCATTTCTTACAAATGATCAACATCAGAAAATTGATTTTTGCAATTACTAGAGCTCCAAAATTTATGAAACTTGTTGTGAACACTACATGACGCACGTAGACCTGATATCTACCTCCCAAAATATTCATGTCATAACCCCTTTAATTGTGGGATAAAGAAAAAGAAAGCTAAAGTTTCTCAGGTGTCACCAAAATTTTTTGTCTCGAATCTCGATTAATTTTGGCTTCGTTAAGAGGTGCATGCACTAACAATGATCATTCAATTAAAGTAAAAAAATCGAATTTCATTTTTCAGGCAAATCCCACCAGCTAAAGGCAGTCAATGACTGCCTCCTGAGCATCAAGCCCCCAAACTGCTTCACGCGACTGCCAAGGTCTTTCCACCTCCCTCCTGCAATACAGGGATATTACCCTGCACTACCGCCTCTTCCGCCGCCAATACCCACCCCCGCACCCACACCTCTCCCCAGAGGCAGCACATGCTGCGCCTCTTACAAACACACACTTTCCCTGACCGAACACAACTAATACACACTCACCCACACCTCTTTACCACCCCCGCCTCCTGCCTGCGGGGCACTCGACACTCACTACCATTCCTTTGCGAATGCCCCGCAGACCCATACCCCCCTCTTCCCTCCCTTCACCTCTGGGAGCAGATGTTGCGCGACCCGGAGGAGTCAATCCAAGTCCTGACCACCTCCCGGGCCCTGGCGGTTGCGGCGGCCCTCTGGGCCTCCACTACCCCGAATACCTGATCCCGGAAGACTAATAAAGCTTGTTTCCTCCTCCTTCCACGACCATACCTTCCCGAAGGCAAGCGAGTGGAGGCATTGGCTTCTCTTCTACTGCCTGCCATGCCTGCTGGACATTGTGCCTTCAACGTTTTGGAGGCACCTCTCCCAGCTCGCTGAAGCCATCTACCTGCTGCTGCAGCCCATGATTGCCGAGCCACAGATCCGATGTGCAGGTAAACTATATTTGTTGTGAAATTTGCTTTATTTACTTACTTATAGGAGTGTATTGGCAAGCAAATTATGGGGACTTGGGGGTATTTGGTATACTTTTATTTCATATACCATGCGAGAAAAATGTGATGTTCTATATATTACAACAGTACTTAGAATGTATGTGACAGATCTGCCTGGATAAAAATAGTACATGCTTTGCTTGAGATCTGTCATTTCCTTGCTTTCCTCACTGTTTCCATACAATGTACAAACAGGGGCAGTGATGAGTGTTTTTATATAGGGTGGTCTAACGACATGACTTTTCACCTCTGGTAGGCCGTGTTCCGCCATATTGACGAACAACGTTTGCCACTGTCCATATTTGTTTACATGAATATGATTAGTTGTAGGCACTGTTTTTGGTGTCTGGTGAAATGAACAAGCATGGCAAGTGGCAAGATGAAAATACAAAAGCCACTCTGCTTTTGTATTTGAAACTGGAAATGGACGCCTGGTAAAACTTGCAACTGGAGCCAATGCAGTCCCTAGCCAAATTGTGGAACAGGTGATCATGGCACAGCAGTTGGATTCCTTCCTGGCCTCACACTCTTGCCTAAGGGCTGCAAAGACATGTGCCACCAAATGCTGGGCTACCAAGCTGGTAAACTTCGTTTCTGTAGGTGATGTTGGCTTGCCTGGGTGCCCTAAAAGACTGATCTTGTCTCTGGAAATCAGTCGACTCTTGCAGAGTATGCGCAAGAGTGCCCTGACCTCGCTGCTGAGTACCAGAGATTTGTCCACAAAGGGCAAATTGTCTGCAGCAGGGCAAACAAAGAACCTCTCAAGTCTGAATCATCTGTGGTCAAGAAGCATGACTCAGAATATTGGGTTATCCAGAAGATTCTAAGTGTGGGTTTGAGGGTATTCCTCATTTGTGATGAGAATGTAATCACTGAAAGTCGGCTCTTTCCCAACCACATCAAGGAATGCTTCATATCCGGGGTGGGAATGGTACGTGTAGTTCCGCCATGACGACTTTCAAGATTTGCAATATGCATTTGCTTTGTTTTAGATATTTGTGCTGCTGCGAAAATCTGCTTGCTATCTTACTCGGTACTTGCTCTTGCTGGAGATACTAGCCTTGCTTTTAGGCAGGACTTTATTCACTCTTGTGCATGTCAGTTTTGGTGTGTCCCTTGGGTCTTCATAGCTTAGGATGGGATCGGGGTAGAAATTTTAACGAGAATACATTTAGATAGTGCTTACATACTGTATAACCAGCTTAATGTTTAGTAGCATGTTCCCACTAGCAATACCATAACCGACTTGTGTATTTTAATGACATTTCAGTTGCATTTTTGTGTGCTGAAAGAATTTTGAGAGTATATGCACCAGATCTTGTGACAGTGCACCATAGATTCCAACTTGAAATCTTTTTATCTTTAAAGTCACTTCTGACGAGGTTCATGGAGGACCATGAGACTGTACAACATCAGGATGATGACATTCAACATGCATCAACTCTCACATCTTGTGAAATCTGCAAGATAACTTGGGCCACTTTTGGGCTCATTCAGCCTCTGTCTTTGAATCAGGAAACAAAAGGCTTCTGAAGTGTGTCGCAGCTGCCAAGGGTGTGCCTATGCAGATTTTGGAATGCCTACCCTACTGAAAACAATGATTTGAAAACAGTTTGGACATGAACTGCCAAACTGGCAAAGCTGGCAGCTAAACTGGCTGAACTGTTAATTGTACAGCTCAAACTGGTAGGTAACCAGGCAAAAATGGTGGCTTGAACTTGCAGACATTGCTGTCATAATGTTCAAGCTGACAGCCAGTTTGAACTGTGAGTCGAACTGTTCTAACTGGCAGTCGAACTACTCCAGCTGGCAGTCAAACAGTTGCAACTGGCAGTGAAACTGGTCTCAGTGTATCTAAACAAGTCATGCCAGCGAGAACTAGAGAAACTGTCTTATACAATCTTGCGCGCAACAAGGACGAGGACAAAAGAAGAGAACAGGACACAACAAGGCGCACAACAAGGCGCAAGGTGACAACTATCGACGCCGTGGGCATCAAGGCTGCTCGCCCCGAACAGCGTGCCGATGCCGAACTACTTCACCACCTCATCCAGCTGGCCACCGCTGTGCGGACCCTGCATCCGCCCGTCAGTTCCGAGAGCAAGGAGAGTTTCCCCGTTCTGGGGGGCCTGGCTTGCGGACCACGTCGTCCGTGGGTTCCGGATGGGACGGTGTTTTGGGTACGATGGCGCTTCGACGCCCTTCGCATCCTTGTGGGCTCCGGACGTGCAGGCCAAGTCTACCCTGGAAATCCGGGGGGATGATACTAAAGTGCTGACGCGGGACTACTTGGATGCCCTCGGCATTAAGATCATGTATGACGCTCTCGGAGCGGTCGCCAACGAAGCAAAGTTCGGCTTATACAGATCTCGTGTCGAGTTCTTACGTGTGGAAGTCAGCGACCGCGCCGGGGTTACCCCAGAAGATCTGTTCCCGGTCTACTCCAGCGACGACCTTGGAACGCCACTCCCTAGCGCGAGGAGGCGGTCCTTTCTGGACTAGTTAAGTCATGTGCCGTGCTCCGCCGCCGTTCCCCTTTCCTGGCGCAGTCAACGAGCTGGAGCAACACCTGCGCAACCGATGGTTCCGCCGCCTGGGACTTGATGCCCGTCTAGGCGCCATCCTTGCCTCCTGTGGCGGCCTGGGGCTCGAGCCCTGGCAGGGCGACACTGCGGTCCGTTCCTGGACCCATGACCCTCCGGCACCGGTCCGGATAAGCAACCGCACCCGCTATCGAGAAGGACAAATACAGCGAGGTTTCTCGAAGCTCGAGTTGCCGCATTGACGAAGGCACAGCCCGTGCGATCGCCGACGCCCGCTCTGGCTACCAAGCTAGCGGGCGACGATGTACCCGCTCTGGTGCCCGAGATGCGGGCTCGTTCCAGGGCCGAGTTGACAGCGGGAGACCATCTCGACCCAGATCCGGCGTGACGCCCTGGAAGTCGTCATTGGGACTATGTCCGACCACGTGGCGTTCCTCGACTCCTTGCGCCTTGTTGTGTCCTGTTCTCTTCTTTTGTCCTCGTCCTTGCTGCGCACAAGATTGTATAAGATGTCAAACCAACTCGCCCAAACTACCATTCTTCTAGAGAAACTGCTCACTGATCTGGTCAAGTTAGAAGTATGCCCAGTTTAAAATATTTAACAATTGGAACCGATCCAATAAGAACTGGGCCCTGCCATAAAAAGTGATGTGTCAAAACACAGGAACCACATAAGGGGGAGGAACCAAAACCTCCCGAAAAATAAAATAAAAAAGAAAAAAGAGTCAAAGTTAGCCCAGGACATAGCGGAGGAAGGGCAACCAGCGTCACCCGGACATCAGTGGGTCCCTGACATCCTTCCGGGAGTCAGGACCACCTGCCCGCCCTCCAGCCCCAGCCTCAGGGTAGTGTCGCGCAATGTCCAGGAATAGGATAGCTAAATCACAACAAGACCCTTCAAAAAAAAAAGAGAAAAAGAAAACAAGAAAAATTGTCTGCGCAGAAAAGCGTCCACAAAAAAAGTCTCACCCCCCCCCAAAAAAAAAAAAAAGAGAGCAAGGAGGCAAATTGCACAAAAGAAGAGAAAAGAAATGATACAATAGACACCACAAGAGGTAGTCACATCACAAGAGTACATGAACGCTCTCTCTCATCACACTCACAAGAACACCCAGAGAGGAAAAAAAAAGAAAAACACACAATAGAGGAACATGAGAAGATAGACAAAAAATATTCAGCAACTCTTGCCGGGTCCAAAAAAAACAAAGGGGGGACAGAGGGGAAAGGAACAAAAGGAGGGAAGGAGAAAGAGGGGAGGGAGGAAGAAAGGGAAAGCTATCCAAACTTCTGATGTTTCCCTACATAAACACCTTTGTTTACTCACTCCCTATTCAGGACGTGATTTGCCACTCACAGATATATTAGAAATATAGTTAGAACAATCAATCAAAGGTTCCTCCTGAGGAGAGAGGAGGGCCAAAGAGGAGAAGGAGATGTGGGGAAGGGGAGGGGGGTACCTAATCCTGCGCTTTAGTTTTTCTTTTCAGAGAATGGAACAACAGAAAAGGAAGGAAAAGAAGAGAAGAGAGGGAAGGAAAAGAAAACGCAATCAGCAAAACACCTCAACAGAAAAGATCAGAAGATATCAGGAATCCATACATCAGCATGTTAAAGATATCAACCAAGACATCACTGTAAGTCAAGAAGTGAAGAACAAGAAGAGAGAGGAGGAATCTAATTAAAATTGAAATAAAAGCCGCTGGTTGGACCAGCTTGGTCCCCTGGGGTAATTTCAATAGATACTACTTTTTTTCCACAAATTGGCTTTTTACAAAAAAAAAATTACAGTTTAGGTCATACCCCTATTTATTTTAACTTCAATTGGGTTAGTAAGTCTGCAATGCTAATGCTGCAGCAGACTGAGGCACATTATTTTTCTTTCTGTTTCTTTCGCCTCACATCATATTTGTCCTTTTTCATTTGGGAATTCGAAATGGTTTCACTGTTTTTAATTTTAACTCTCAAGTGGGAAAACCCCATGAATCACTTATTTTTTCCACATGAGCAAATTGGAGCTTTTACCAATCCAAAGCTCCCAATAAAAATAAAAGAAAATTGACAACACAAGTTTTACCAATTCCATTGACAAAGATGCGTTTCTGGAATGACTCTTGCCCCAGGAGAGAAAATGTCTGGCCTTTACAGAACATTTGTTCTATGCAGATGTCGCATAACAGACTAATAGAGAAATAAAACCTTTATTTTTGATGCATGTACAGTTGTACCTAGTTTGAAACAATAGTTGGTGACAGGTTAAGAATTCAGTGATGCAATCACCTCATAGGAGTTCATATCCCTCTGCCAGCCAATCGTTCCCACTTGGATTTCATAACTTTCCTGCTTTTTACCACGACCTCTATCCACTCTGGTTTGCACCAAGAAGCTGCTTGCAGCGCAAGTGCCCTGGAAGCGGGGGAGCCTCCCACATGATGTAGGACAAGTACGGGAAAGTGGGGCGGCCCACCGATGAGTCAGGCACCTGGAATGGGCCGGTGCCTCCGGGACCGGAAATGATGCAGTGTCCCCACGCTCATAAGCGCGGATGCCTTGAAAAGGAGAGCTGGTCACGTGCCAGCACAGGGAACGCTGCAAACCGATCAGCGCAGCCCTCCGCACGACTCGCAGCGCCAGCATTGAGTCGGAAGAAGGCAGCTCCAGAAACGAAGCTAGAAAGAAATGGGTCTGGTGCGACGGCCCTTTTTTGCGCTGCTGTCCTGCTTAGAGTGGTTACAATTTCTCTTCAAGCTATGTTTGTATAAGATAGTTTGCCAGAGCCTGAGCGCTGCCCCTGCCGATGGTCTCTGTGGCCTGACGACATCCTCCAAGGACTTTATGGTGAATCCCAGGGCATGCAGTGTACCTCCACTCTGAGTTCCACTGGCTCACAGGCGAAATGGCTGCATCCCAGAACGGCGTGTTCGGAATTCGCTCCGTCCTCATTACAGCACAGGCAATGGCTGTCTCTGTCTCCGTGCCAGCAAGCCAGGTAATCAGGCTCAACCCCCGCCCCAGCAGCCCAATTTGGATTCATTTTCAACATCAGATGCGTATGAAACTGAACCTTTCAGCAACCTAATTTGGAACAGCTATGCTAATGATTCAACCGCCTGTAGCTACATGCAGCTTGACAGATCCTCTACCACAGTAGTTGCGGATTGCATAGCAGACGGCAGATCCGGGAGGCAGAAAGGGGGTAGCAACAGCAGGGTCTTTTCACTCTTGGGCGTTGCTTTATGTAATTGCAGCGAGACTGGAACCTCATTTAGAATTGGCACACACTTCCATATTCCCTTTCATACTGTTTATGATAATGCATATTGGTTATTCGTGACATTAGTTACATACTATTTTAGAACAGACGGGTGCAAATAAATCTGCCATGGTCCTAATTACTGATGTTTATTTTTCTTTCAGATGCCTTGGGGTACTATGTTAGCCACCACCGGAACCCTGACACTCCAGAAGGGGTGGAGGATCACGCTAACCGGCTGGGACACATGAATAATATCATGACAAATTTTTTATATTTTTTTACATTGTAAGGAAATATTTTCATGTTTATTTTTGCGATCTGAAGTATGTGTATTTTTTAAATGGACATGATGTGAATTTTATCAGTATTACGACCCGTGTTGTCAATATGGCCAGTCAAACTGGTTTAACTGCATGGAGTGGACCAGCATACACAGCTGTACAGTACTACCAGTATACACATTTTTCACAGTAACCACCGGTAAACACAGTTTCAGGGTAAAATCAATGCACAGTTTTCAAGTTCGTCCAGTTCAACCAATATAACCAGTGACAATAATCCAGTTTGAACTGGCCCAGTTTGCAAAATTTTTCAATAGAGTATGTATGGCACAAGAAGTGTAATCTGCCTTTGACACGAACGAAGTGTCTCGCCACAAGTAAAGGTGGTGTGTGATGAGATGTCAAACACATCGGCCTGTAGGAGTTGTCTGTGAGGTTGATGGAGACACGCTGCTTGGCGAGGCCAAACAAGTTTGCAACCTGTCACTTGTGGAAAAAGACGTGCTTGTCAAGGAAGGGCACTCCTTACCTCTCTTCGTTAGAGAGTACTTCCCTTTTTGTTTATGAGGAAATCCTTTTCACAAGCAGGAACTACGCTTGCAAGAAAAAAGAGCAACAGTGCAGTTATGATTGGAACTGACTCTGTGTTTTATGTAATTGAAAGAACTGTAGTAGTGTCTGCGCCATCAAAGCTTTGCTTTTTGCTGTGCAAAGGAACAGTGACCATTGAAGATGGAGATTACCTAGGTCATGTGCAGGAATGCTTCATCTTCGCAGAGCAACATTATTAAGCCACTTCCCTTTACCGTTATATCTTCTGTATGTATCCTTGTAGATTTTGGAAACAAGTCCTTTGTCTGTAAGCTGCCAAACAGATTTGAAGCGAGACTGAAGTTGCAGAGTTTTCCTTTTTTTTCTGTGTGATTTCATTTGGACTGTTCCTATACATTTTTGGGGGAAGTCTGCGGTGCTGGTATTAACTCGTGTGATGTCTCACTGCAGGTGCAGTTGTGGTCGGTGCCAGGTAATGGCCAGCCTCTGCTGCATTGAGGTGAGGGAGGTTGCCACCAAGGCCGGTGCCAGGTGCATCACCAGGCACAAGGACTTTTCCAGCGCAATCTTGAATCCCGTTGTCCTCCAGATTGCCTACAGCATGAGGGTGATGGAACTAAATGACAGGGAACTCACAAGACAAAGAAACACCCTCAAGTATGACTTCCTTATACCAGATCATATCACACAATATCAGCAAAATGATACAGTTTCTATCGATAAGTATATGATACTCCATTTCCTTCTTTCTTAGATCTTACAATGTTCCCATGATGGCAGCATGCCTGCTGATGCTCAGCCAGCTTCAGCTGGCATGCAGCTATCATAGGAAACATCGCTGAATAGTTGTATGTTGCCTATATATCACAAAAACAGTGTCAGCGGGTAAGGTGAATCCTTCCGGTGTTCAAGAGGAACGTTTATTCTTCCCTCGGTATATCATGTTGCATAAATGAACTTCCCGACTGTGAATGACGAGTCGAGTTTTAACGAACATGAACTTCGTTAGTGGATTTGCGACATAGAGTGCCGACAAGCTTATTCAATTCAGTGTATTAGAGGAACCCTATTAGAGGAATCCTATTCTAGCAACTGCATACCAAAAT